>JAOPJO010000088.1:9683809-9712742 GCA_027123675.1 Molva macrophthalma
TATATATACCTACTCCACAGAGATGAAGCGGACGAGTTTGTCGAGATCGGAGCCTTGAATGGGATCTTCGTCCTTGGACGCAGCATGGGATTCATCGGTGGGTTGTCCCTTCCATTCTCTATTCAAAAAGGCCTTTCTGTGTCAGACATGCTTTGAGTAAGTATGCTTTTTGTAACCCCTTATTTCAGGACACTACCTGGACCAGAAGAGGCTGAAGCAGGGTCTGTACCGCCACCCCTGGGACGACATCTCCTATGTGCTCCCCGAACACATGTCCATGTAACCAGCAGACCCATCCAGCCGGCCCTGACTCCACTCTGCTCCCAGTGGCCATCACCCTGACCCTTAATAATATAACCCCCTTATTGTTCTCAAGCCTCCCTGGAATCACTGGCAACGCTCCAGTAGGCCCTGCTGTACTCCTCTAGACGGGGCGTGTATACCCAACACAAAAATAAATGCAGAGGGAAATGTGTGGTACTAGTTTGTGAAAGCTATTGTGTTGCAGGCCAATTCAACTGTAATGTGGCATTCAGAAAAAGCTAGCCCTGGTGAGCTTTCAACATAATGTGGGCGCCTGTCAAAGTGAGCCACAACAAGTACCCTACCCTCCTGACCACAAATCCTGTTGCCAAAACATATTTTCAGGATTCTGTGTTCCTTAGCAGTGTTCACCACTAGCGTGTCTCCGATTGGTTGAAGGAAAAAAAAATGGAAGCACTTCGACAACAACATGGTCGTCCTATAAACCTAGCATGTCTGTATCTCTGACTATTATATCCAAGTGCAGCACTCTTGTGTCAGTGTGTTATTAGAAACATGAGCTTTCCGTAAGCTGGAAGCCTTTAGTGCAATAATAATAATAATAATAACATATAAGATGGTACAGTAGATCAGAGCTTTATTTATATATGTATATGTACGTATATATTTAGATGTATCAACACAGTAGAAGAATGTCATCGTTTTGTGACCATTTTAGGACAAGATTGCATGCAACATGGGACCACTTTCTGTGTTATTCCTGTGGGGGGTGCAGTTGTTTTATTCCACAAAATACTTTTGTTTTATCTGTTCAGTTGACATATTGTTTTTCTCCGTATTTTGCACCTCAAGACAGAATACTGTAGTCCTACTATGCCTAAAACGATTGTTAGCTCACTGTGAATCAAAACTCTGTATTTTAGCGATGTTTGTGAATGGTCACTTTTTAACGAATAGTGTTATACATATGTCATTGTTTCTGAACCCTGCTAAGCATAGCTCATTTTGTTTCACCAGTGTTGTCGTGTTACAAAAGGTTTTGTATAACTGTCTCATTTAACCTAATGTGCCTGTTTGGATTCATTGTCTGTATAAATAATGAAAATAAATCAGATCATCAAAGTAATGTCCATTCATGTACACTATATTCAGATTGTTCTACCAGCGACAACACAAATTAATTAACTTATTTAAATGATCATGATATGAATTCTGAAAATAATAAATGGATATAATAATTTTATATCAAACTTATCTATCTTAGATATCTTATTTATGTAGGCAAATAATTGTGTTGCGTTGTATTAGTGACAAAACAAATTAATCGAAAATGTAATTATTTCTAATCCACCAATGGAACTCCCATGTGCAAGTTGGTGCAAGTGCATGCCAAGACAAGTTAAGACGAGTCTGTCTAGGTCAACCTTGCCTTGCCCTAGGCCTTTACGACGACGATGGACTCGTAATAACAACCGGGACTATCAGTAAGGAAGCGCGGAATAGACAACCGAGTATTGTCGTCATAGGTGAGGTAACGCCTTTCGCACACTGCGCATGTCAGATGGATATCTGTTTACCGAGATGAAGTTCGTTTAGTATTCGACCTTCTTCAAAAGTAATTAGAACTATGTGTCTTTTGTATAATTCAAATTTTGTATAATACATTTTAGTAATAATAACAATTGTTATTTGTTATTATTCAATATAATTCCAATTCCAATGATATATTCAAGATTAAGGATCAGAACTAGCAATATGTTTTCTAAACCAAAAACATTACATTTTTATTTTGTTATATCCCAAATTATTTTTACCCAAATGTTTTGGGAATTCAAAATATAATTCGCTTCCTGGCAGATACAGAAACAAGCAAGATATACATTTTTTTTAACTACATCAACAACGGCTGAAAGTGCATTCATAATTTATTTGAGGCATGTGCAGTGTTACTATTCTCGCAAAATATGTGTTATTGTATTAGACCTCGCTTGTCACATTTGATTTATAAATTGTAACCTATTTTGTGTTTGCTGATTTCCTGCTTAAATGTCTCTGCCCGTAGCTACATGGACTCGTCGAATGCGAACCTGACTTTATATTTGATCCATGTTTTGAGTCCACGTATGTGTGTCTGCGTATGTAGCGTTCTTTCCTACACTAGTTTACTAAAATTAAGATTTCTTTCGTCCTTCGAAAGAATGGCAGCTGCAGCTCCCAACCCGGATGATTCTGTCCGGAATGGTAGCAGCACCAGTACACCTAGCGCCATTACTGGAGACGGGGAAACGGAAGAGGCCGAGGATTTCACCTCCGCCTCCCACTGCTCAGAGCTGTCTCGCCGGCAGAACGAGCAGAGAAAGCAGGGGCTTTTCTGCGACGTGACGCTGGCCTTCAGCAGTGGGGCGGCCACCGGGAATGTCCAGAGCTGCGAGTATTCAGCCCACCGCTCTGTATTGGCTGCGGCAACGGACTATTTCACCCCCTTGTTGGGGGGACAATTCTCCGAATCCGTGTCTGGACGAGTTGAGATGAAAGAATGGAGCTCAGAACTTGGGCCAGATCCAGAGACGGTGGAGAGTGTCATTCAGTATATGTACACTGGAGAAATACGCGTTAGCACCTGCAATGTACATGAAGTGTTGGAGCAAGCTGACAGGTATGTTTATGATTCCGATTATTTGTTAATGTACTCGTTGTGAATCAGCCCTTTTTGTTATTTTGAGGCCAAACCTAATGTCTGCTTTACATTTGCATTTGGTTGGCGTGCTTTACCTGTTTTGTTTAGCTACCATTCTAAATGTAATCAAAGATTTGCCTAATTCCATGTGTCCAATGAATCTGGCATAATATGAACTGTAAAAATATGTTGTCTGTGTAATAGGTTCCTTCTAGTGCAGTTGAAGGACTTTTGTGGAGAGTTTCTGAAGAAGAAGCTGAGCCTGACCAATTGCGTGGCGGTCCACAGTCTAGCCCACATGTACACTCTTGACCAGTTAGCTCTGAGGGCCGCTGACATGATTCGCCGCAACTTCCACAAGGTCATCCAGGACGATGAGTTCTACACGCTGCCGTTCCACCTGGTCCGGGACTGGCTGTCCGACGCAGAGATCACGGTGGACTCTGAGGAGGTGCTCTTCGAGGCGGTGGTCAAGTGGGTGGAGAAGAACTCTGAGGATCGGGGCCGCTACTTTGAGGAGCTGTTCCGTCTGCTGCGCCTGCCCCAGATCAAGCCCACCTACCTGACCCGGGTGGTGAAGACGGAGTGCCTGGTGGCCGCCAACGAGGCCTGTCTCCGCCTGGTGTCGGAGGCCGTGGAGGGACACGCCATCCGCTTTGAGAACCTCAAGTCGGCCGACATGGAGTTGTGGACCTCGCACATGGCCGCCTTCCAGCCTCGCTTCGGCCAGAACATGGACGTGATCATGGTGGTGGGCGGGGTGTCCGAGGGAGGGGACTACCTCAGTGAGTGTGTGGGCTACTTTATTTACGAGGACCGCTGGGTGAACCTGCCGCACATCCACAACCACTTGGACGGCCACGCCATCGCCGCCACCGAGTCCCACGTGTACGTGGCTGGCTCCATGGAGCCCGGCTTCGCCAAGACGGTGGAGCGCTACAACCCCAACCGCAACACCTGGGAACAGGTGAGCAACCTGACCACGCGCAAGCACTCGTTCGGCCTCACCTGCATCAAAGACATCCTCTACAGCATCGGCGGCCACGGCAACTTCAGCCCGGGTTTCAAGGACGTGAGCGTGTACGAGCCCGAGCCGGACAAGTGGCACAACCTGGAGTCGGCGCCCAAGATCCTGCGCGACGTGAAGGCGGTGAGCGTGGAGGACCGCTACGTGTACGTGACGGCGCGCACGCCCGTCGACACGGACAACGACGACGGCCTGAAGACGGTGACCACGCGCTACGACACGGAGAGCCGCCAGTGGCAGGACGTGGACTCGCTGCCGCTCATCGACAACTACTGCATCTTCCAGATGGCCGTGGCCTCCACCAACTTCTACCACACGGCCTCCTGCTGCCCCAAGAGCTACGCCGTGCGGGACGAGGTGGCGCGGCAGAAGATCAGCGTGCGCATCTCGGACGACATCCTGGAGAGCCTTCCGCCGGAGGTCACCAGCATCGAGGGCGCCGCCATCTGCCACTTTGACGAGGACGTGTTCATCATTGGCGGCTGGAAGAACAGCGACGACGTGGACAAGCAGTACCGCAAGGAGGCGTACCGCTACTGCGCCGAGCGCAAGCGCTGGATGCTGCTGCCGCCCATGCCCCAGCCGCGCTGCCGCGCCACGGCGTGCCACGTGCGCATCCCTTACCGCTTCCTGTACGGCTGCCAGCGCTACCCCATGCCCCAGAACCTGGCGCGCCAGCGGGATCGCATGCAGCAGATGCAGCAGCTCCACCGACGCACGCTCACCCTTCGCAGGCAGCTACAGTCCCAGATTGAGTGCTGAGGGGCTCCCTTTCCCCCCCCCTGTCCCGTTCCATCCAGCACCGGAGTAGAACCGGAACAAACCCCAGCCCGGCCACATCAAGACTCATTCTACGGCCAGCATCCTCATCGTCTCCCACTCATAACATGTTGCAGTATGGTACCAGTGTTGCTCCATCATTGGATGTGATCCCGTTGAACTCCCGTCATTCCATCAGCTCTCAAGCTGTGTTGTGTTGTGTTAAAGACCCTTGGCCGACCTGCTGTTTGTCTGCAGGAGGACGCGCTGATTGTTTATACATGTGAATAAGAGTGTTATACAATAACCAGTGGCCTCTGCCCTCGCAAGTCAGGCGTTGGCGAGCGCAGAGGTTTATCATATATGTACATACATAGTAAATACCTGTGTATATGTATACGTTTGTATGGATATTTTACATTCCTTTATTTTATGGGGTGTGCAAGAAAAGGCATAGCGTCAACGGCAGTGTGTTCCTGTGTTCAAATCTTTTTCGGTCCAATTTGTGTATGAATGAAGTCCCATTCCATGGTGACACTGTGACAATCGCATTGTGCAAGCTTAACATTGGTCATAATATTGAGTAGCATCTTCTTAAGTTTTATTTACGATGTTTTTTTACAGATCAACGTTGTTCTGTTTGAATATGTTATGCTTAGATTCTAATGTTTTGCTGCTAGTTTAAAAATACATTTTCAAGTCAATAGAATGAAAAAAAGGCTGGTACTCTTAAAACCCTGTGGCTCATTATGCTTTTTTTGGACTGCTGTTGCTTACCTACAAATGCTGTATGGAGTATGTAAAATAATACCTCTTATCTGTATTGCCTGTGTAATGCATAACAATCTTTAATGGGTTGAATTTATCAGGAAAATCTAAAATCACATGGAACAAGCAAAGGTGTGAACAACAACTTTCATATATAAGCTTTTTTTTCCATATTGTTTGGTTTTTTGCCCAGAACTGAATAATCATAAAAAGTTTTGTTAATGTTGCATCAATCATTCCTTATTGAGCCTCTTTGCAGTCAAGTGCTTGTCCCATTCCTGAGTTGAGAAGAAAAAACTGTGTGGGTGTATGTTCATATTTTTGCAAACATTGCAACATCCTGTTAAGTAGTGCACTTTTTGACATCTTATCCTATGAAATGCCCTGTAGAGTTAGTAGGCTTGAGTCAGCTGCTGTTCTCAGTGTGACTCGGGCCATTCTGTTTGTTTTTCGTTGAGACAAGGTGATTGTATTTAATGTTTCCAGCCAATCAGTTGTGATTTCCTTTCACCACACTTAATGATTATTGGCACTTTTCCATGTAACGTGTTGTAAAATGTTCACATTTTTTATACCAAAATATTATATTCGGTTCTACATGTATTTAGAGATGGTGAAATGCTCTTGTCCCCCTTGCCCTCCCCCCAACTACCCCCTCCACAGAGAAAATAGTGTGGTGATTAAAAATGCAAGACTTTAATACAGAGTAGGCTACAACTCTTTTATGAAAAGGGGTGTCGTTCAATAAGTCTTGCTATAGTGGTACAGTATTTATCCTATGTCCTCTCCATCCAATCGTCTTAATACAAAGGTCAGGCAAGGCAGAAATGAATAATTTCCACTTTTTGGACCAATTTTATGGAAGAACAGATAAGCTTTACATTTTGCTTTGCATGTCATAGGTTGACATTTTGTCCTCGCATTTAATGTAAATGCTAATGTCATCACTTGCAAATAAAGTTCTTTTTACAGGTCAAGTGGCAAATGTGTTAATATTGATTAAGATATGCATGGCATGACGTACACACCATGGCATATACGATCGGATGGGGTGCGCTAGATCCAGGAAGCACATGCAGCCGTCAGGGGATTCGGGGAGGAGCGCTGCCTTTATGCAAGTAGCTTCGCTGCAGTCACTTTAGGTATTTCTTCAGAAGTTGTTGTCTACGTACAAAACTAATCTTGCAATTGATGCAACGTCCTGTAAGAATGGATCAGTGTAAAATGGTAAGGGCATTCGGCCATTTTAATTGTGTGGTTTGCAAAAAACAATACTTTATCTACTTAATCTATCTGAAAGGGGCTAACCTAGCTTAATTTGTTCTGCACCGTAAATAAGGGGATCGTTTTTGGTGTACTTTATAAACGACCAGAAGATAGGTTCCGAAGATATTCCGCCAGTTTCAACACACGACAGAGTAGTGTGATACAATAAGTTCACACGGGATGACATGTTCTTTTTATGTTGTTATTGTCAAGGCAGTTGACTTGAGCTAACGCCAATATTTGAGGTTTTCGTTATAGGAACATCTTGTCATTTACAACTACAATGCGGCGGCAGGGACAAATTAAATACAAAAAAATGCCAGGCAATATCTTTGGGGTGACTAAACACGTTTTGCGGCTTAGTCATGTGATTTTTAGGTTACACTTTACTCACCAACGGGACTTTAAATTGTTCTTTAGATTCCAGCGTTGGGCAATACTTCGGTGTGCATGAGGGACCCTCAGAGAGTCGAGGAGATCCTCCACGGCATGCAGAAAGCGGGCTTGACCACCATACAGGTACAAAATCCATGTTTTATTAATTCTGATTTGTGGCGACATTTTATTGGTCAGGTTATGTAATGTATGCATATGTTCTGTAGGTGATTTCAGACTTCGACATGACTTTAACAAGATTTGCACACAATGGAAAGCGTTGTCCTACCTCTCACAGTAAGTATGTTTACATTTTAATGGAGACCTGTATCTGTCGTAGTAGCTGAAACACAGTTGTGAAATTAACATTATTTTTCTTGGGCAGATATTGTGGAAATCAGCCAAATTATTTCTGATGAATGCAAAGAAAAGGTAAGGTGCTTTTTGTTTTTCAATCATTATTTCTCTGTGGATTCCACATATTTCCACTAGGTGCATTCCCCTTATTCAAGCTTCGCTGGAAATATGAAATAAAACAGGAGATCTAAGATTCGTATTGCTAACACCATTAAACAAAAGAAGAACTGAATGGAGCCTCTATTATTTCCGCTACCATGACTCACCGTTCAAACCTCAGAAATTATTGCAAGAAGCTTGGCATTCAACTTTGTAATTTATTCTTCGTTTTCCCTTAGCTCAAGGACTTGCTGAACAAGTACTACCCCATAGAGATCGACTCCTCTAGGACAATAGAGGAGAAGCTCCCCCTCATGGTGGAATGGTGTGTATCTGGACAAATTAATCATTTACTATTTACCGTAGTCATTTAGTAGAGGTGTCTCTTCCTCCTGAGCCCATGCTATACACGTACCTCTGCTTATTAAGTCTCCATATGCCTAAGTTCCCCAAAATGGTGATGTTTTGTTCTTTTGTTTTGCCATCTGCTACAGGTGGACTAGGGCGCATGCACTCATGGTGCAACAGAAGATCAGGAAAGATCAGCTGGCCCTGGCTGTACAGGAGTCTGACGCCATGCTTCGGTAGGAATCCCCAAGTCTGACCAGTATTTTTATTATTATTTCTCATTGTTTCTTGTTTGGCTAATGCTAGCATTAATGTGAATCTTTATTTATATTTGAATGTTTTTAAATTCCTTTTTGCAAATGTATTTTAGTATCTAGAAATTCCAAATCTAAAAATTGTTGTTGTTGTTGTTATTATTATATATGAGGCGTTGGGCTCCGTCGATAACTTGGTGTTTCCACAGGGAAGGCTACCAGCAGTTCTTCGACTGCCTCCACCAGCACAGCGTCCCCCTACTCATCTTCTCCGCGGGGCTGGGGGACGTGCTGGAAGAGGTGATCCGCCAGGCGGGTGTCTTCCACCCCAACGTCAAGGTCTTCTCCAACTACATGGACTTTGACGAGACGGTGAGCTGGGGGAAAACCTTGGGCGCTACTTTATTTATCCCAGACAGGCAATTTGGGTGTCACAGCAGAAAGTTAAACGAGGGATCCAAAAAAAAAAGAAGTTAGAAAAGACGGAAAATATTTCTAAACACGCAAAATGAGAGTAGCAATGTAAACGCAAAAAAAATTATGTAAAAAGTTGAGGCCGACGCTGTTGACACGTCCGGTTAGGATACACTGATGTATTATCCCCAAATGCAGTTCGGCGGTCGATTGAGCTACTTCTCGAGAAGCGTCAGCAATTGGACGGGGTACAATGAAGACTGAGTGTAAAAAGTCGGAGGTTTTTCCTCAGTCTTCATTGTACCCCCTGACCAATTGTCAAAAATTGCTAACGCTTCTCAAAAAGTAGCTCAATCGAGATAGACAGACTTTAGGAATCCAGCTTCAATCTCGTTTTTACCATGTCATGTCACTGAGGACATTAATCTCAATGACATTATTGATACTATACATTATCGACCATAATATTGACCACAAGTGTCTGTGTGACTTGTAGTGTCCAGTATATTCAACAATATTGAAACACTGCTATACGACTGTATAGCATATACAAAGAATACATACAAAGTCAATGCAAAGACGCGAACAGATGCAAATTTTCCGCCGGCCAAGCAGGCGGTAAATGGCTTGAATGGCGCGGCGCGAACGACCTGGTTCACGCGGATTTCGCCTGATTCTACTAGGCGAACTATGCAAATTCGTCATTCGCTGGAGTTTAAATATTTCCACTTTTCCGCAAATTTCGCTTGATGTCCGAATCACTCGCGCGAGCAAAGGTTGCGGTTTGCGCGAGCAACCTCACCCAAGTAACGCGAGTAGCATATTTTCGCTTTTGGTGTGAAAGCGCCTTTTTAACCTTCTCATCAAGCCCCTTGTTCTGTCTTCCCGGCACAGGGGGTCATGACTGCCTTCAAGGGGGAGCTGATCCACATCTACAACAAGCGCGAGGGAGCCATGCTAAACACGGGCCACTTCGAGGAGCTGCGGTCACGGCCCAACGTGGTGCTGCTGGGGGACTCGCTGGGGGACCTGACCATGGCCGACGGGGTGCAGGACGTGGAGAACATACTCAAGATAGGCTTCCTCAACGACAAGGTAAAAAAAACAACAAACAACATAGAGGCCGGCTGGATTCCGAAGGTCCGTCTATCGCGATTTCCCCCTCATGCTTCCTGCTCGATCTCCAGAGGGTTGTCCCAGATCTCCATTGTACCCGCAATTGTCGGATTCCTATTTCCAATGGCTCCTTTAAGGAGCCATGTGTCGTAGTCTTCAGTAGCAGTAACTTATGACCGACGATCTAGTGGCTCATCTTCGCTCTTTCAATCCGTTGCATGAGTTGAAAACAGGCTTTTCAAATTAGTGAATTCCATGCACCTGAAGTCAAATTGCATTGCTTTGAGGTAACCTGCAACCTGTATCCTTCTGAAGACTAAAGATGCAGTAGGATTGTGGTGGTGAGCAGAATTTGCACTTTAAAGTGACCAGTTGCTGTATGCAAGTCCTGTTGACATTACCTAACATCTGGCCAGTTTACAGAGGCAAATAATGACAGTATGACAGCAGAATAATGTATAGCCTGGGAACCAGGTGAATCTGCTAGCTCATGGTTTATTTGCTCTGGCATATGCGTCTGTCCCCCCTCCCGTTCAGACAGATTTCCAGCAGACCTGGACTTTATGACCTGACAAGACCAGCAGATCTTGAAAGACCTGGCCTTTCCAGGTCTTTCTGGCAGATGGCTGATGTGTAACATGTTTTGTAGCTCTGATTGGTTGTAGGTCTATCCAATTGCATCCAGAGTCATTTTGGTTTTCAGAAAGTGGAGGGTGTTCTTTCCAGCTAAAGAGTTAAACATCCTTTCCTTATGTCTGTGTCCTTTCTTTCTATCCCCAGGTGGATGAGAGGCTACAGTCCTATCTGAACTCCTATGACATCGTGCTTCTGAAGGATGAAACCATGGAAGTTCCCAACGCCGTACTGGATTTCCTCGTCGCCGACAAGTAAACTTGAACAGACATCACCTGCTTCATTACCTCAGATGCTGTGGAATGTTACAGAAAATGAGTTACGCAGAGTGATTTTGGTACAATATTAAAATAAGTTCTCGTTAACAGTTAAGTTGACTGCCATACCTCGTCTGCAGCAATTGTCAGTTGCTATGGAGCTCAATGGTGGACTCTTTAGCAACTGTATTTTACTGTAAATGTGTTGGGCCGTCTTCTTTATAGGTCTACTTATATTCATTGACCGAAGATGTGGATGAGTTCTTTGTTATTTTTATGTTCGTTTTATATCATATGTGATAAGGATAAAGGGAAATAAGTTAAAGAGCAAAAATATAAGTGAAAAACATGTTTTGGCAGCTGACTTGAGCTAACGCCAATATTCAGGTTTTCGTTGTAGGAACATCTTGTCATCAATTTTTACATTCCTTCAGCAGCATGTAAATATAATTCAACAGTATTGAAAATGTCATCCGTGTACTTTGCAGTTCCTCTTTATAACAACGATAAGTATTGTTTTACTACAGCAGTGCTATCAAGTGGCGAATATGGCATCTGCACACAAGTAGAACCATTTGCCGATATTTGATGCTCTGAGAAACTGCCACAGCTTTTAATGCCAATCATGCTCAAGATGGGTCTTATGCTATAGATATTTCAGGTCAAGACACTTTCAATTCATAAATTAAAACTGCATAAATCCAGACTTATAATACTATTCATTTGGCAAGTAATTGAATAAATTAACATAGTACCAGAAAGTATGATTTTTTTTTTTTCAGGTTACATTTTACATTTCAAATAAAATACACATGTCAAATATGTGGATTGTCAGAACCCTTATAAAAAATATTTTTACGTCTTTTAAAGTATTTGCAATTCAAGTTAAGTTGAAGGTTGATTTTATTATAAAAACGGCTGTTTATCACAAGATATGGTTCAACAACAAAGAACTTTTATAATAACATTTCTGGTATTGCACATATAATATAGTTCTACTAGGCACTGGCCTAAACCTGATGCCAGGCAGTGGGAATGCATGTCAGTCCTACACACATGCCTTTACACAGGCTGGGCGTTTTATCTTAAGTTTGTGTTACAATGGGCCCAGCCCAATGGTTCATAAGGCATTTAGGAAAGTATTCTTGAGGAAACCTGTCTTTACTGCATAGAATCATTTTGTTTCACATTTTGCAATTTTCTTTTTTAAGGCCACAAACCGAAAAAAAAAAAACTAAAACATAAATACTGATTGCATAATAATCACCAGTGCTGTTGTATAGCTTTTCAGCTATTATGAGAAAAAACTGTTTTTTATAAAAGGTAGATAAAAAAACAAACAACAACAAACCCTTTCAAAACATTACATAACCGGCAAACATTGCACCAATATCCACATTTCCACACTCTAGATGTTTCTCCTCGTGTCTTCACAACTCCTCGTGTCTGGCCTTGTCTGAATCCTCCTCAGCCTTTAGCTTCAGTTCATCCAGAACAATCTTCCCATCCTTATCGCGGTCCTGGTTGTCGAACATGTCCTTGATGATGACGCTGGCGTCCATCCCCGGCCGCAGGCGCCCCTTCTGCTCGCTAACCTGAATCATGATGAAGGCGGAGAACTGGAGACGAAAACAAGATGCAGCTTAGGCTGAGCTTCAAGAAACAACTGGACCACTTTTTATATGAGTATAAGGAGATTGTGTGATGTTAATGGGGAAGGCTTATTTTTTGGGGGGGGGATGTATAGCATTTTAGTGTCACTACTCCTACCTCCTCCAACGGGACCTCGTGGTCTCCGTTGAGATCCATGGCGGGGAACAGCGGGTCGGGGCTGTCTCCCAGCCACACAAACATGTACCCGTCTGGCACACCTTTGCTCAGGCTCAGCAGCTCCAGCTCAAAGAACAGCACCGCACTTTTAGGGACACCCGTGGCTGGGGAGGAGGGAGGCAGATAGAGAGAGACGAAGTGAGACAATCCAGATCATTTAGCCCATTGGAGACATTTTGATCCAAAGTGACTTAAAACAGTTCCACATTCACACACCGACGGCGGAGTCAACCATGCAAGGCGGGACACTCAGCTAGGAGGAGCCGGGGATCGAACTAGCAACCTTCCAAGTCAACCCGCTCTACCTCCTGAGCTAAGCCGACTTACAGTGAATTCAGATACATGTCATTAAGGACCCAGGAGGGGTTAGGGGTTAAACTGCTTTAAAGACAACTCGGGAACTCAGAAGTTTCCACTGGGAGATTCCAACCTCTGACGTCATTGCGTTCGTTGGGTGGGGGGACATGGATACCCGAAGGAAGTTCGGCTCATTGCTGTGAATACAATAATATTTGCAGCAGCAATGCAGCATGCTTGCTGACTTCAAGTCGGAGCTCTGAAATGATATCCGAATGTCCGACCTGTAATTCCGAGATGGACAACCGTTTAATTGATTTTTAACCAGTCGGAGCTCAGGAGACTGAGTAGGCTGGGAGTAAAAACCCAAAAAAGGTAAAAACAACCACTATGATTTTGTACTGACCTCCATTTTCACCGTGACCTAAATGCGGGGGAACGATGACCTCCCTCTTCTCGCCCACGCACATGCCCTTCAGACCGTCGTCAAGCCCCAGGATCACCTTATTGGCCCCCAGAGTTGTGATGGGGGCTGAGTCATAGTGGTCCCTAGCGAAGAGACAAGCGGTGGATCAGTTTACAACCTTCTTTCTTCAGTATGAACGGAAAAGCTATCGCTAGCCGATGCCTTGGATGTTTAGCATTATTACACCACAACTATATGTCATAAGCACTACTTATGAAGTGAGTAAGCGGGACATCGATTGACAGGCGAGGAATCGAGCAATGATTTCCATGCATAAAATACGCAGAGGATGCGGTGTGGCGGTGCGAACAGCAGGGGGAGCTCACGAGGAGTAGAGTAAGGTGCCGTCCATCAGGGAGCAGTTGTAGCGGTACTGGATCATGTCGTCTCCTTCGCTGGTCATGTTGCACTCCTTGGGCTTGTGGGTCACCTTGATCTCGATGGGGTCTTTAGGGTTGTGGAAGTCGATGACATCGATGTCAAAGACAAGCACCGCCGAGCTGGGAATGAGATCGTCTGCATTGTAAAAGAAAAATAAAGAAAAATCACAAGGAAAGCTCAGACCGTAAACATTTTACACTTACACCCATCTCTAGTGATCAATCAATATGCATAATGTATGATTCTTTCCAAATTGCGGGTCCTGACAATTTAACAATCTTTACTGTGCAAAATATCTGATGGGTCCTGGGTGAGAAATACCTCCACAAGTAGGTCATGGCATGAAAAGGTTTGGGGACCCCTGGCATAGATAGGAGCCCATTGCAATCACCCAACAAACAGCCTTAACATCACGCCACGGGGACTCACCTACGCCCTGTTCTCCATAGGCCAGTTGAGGTGGCACAGTGACCCTTCGCTTCTCTCCGATGCACAGACCCTGCAGGGCTTTATCCATCCCCAGGATCACGTAGCCCATGCCGATGTAGGTGTTGTATGTGCTGTTCCGCTTGTAGCTACCAGGGGGCGATAAAGAGCGGAATTAATGCATTTTGACAAAGAAGTGCTGGCGCGACCCCAATGGCCACAGTCTACCTGTAACAAAAAAAAAACGCTATCAAAGTGTCTGCTAAATGACTAAATAGTTAATATAGTTAGCATTACCGTTCGTTTGAACCCTGCCCGCCATTACCTGCTCATTAACGGCACGTGACACTGTGAGTCACCTTGGATCATCTGCTCAGTAGTAAGCGGGTCTTTGCTGCGTACCTGGTGTCGAAGGTGCTGCCGTCCAGGAAGGTGCCGTTGTAGTGGTAGCGGATGTAGTCGCCCTTCACCGTCTTGCGGGTGCAGTTCTTCGCTTGCCTGGTGATCACCACCTGCACGTCGTCATTAGTGTTGAACAGATCCACCATCAGCACCTCAAACACCAGCGTGGCCTGCGGAGGGATCTGGGTCCCTGTGGAGATGGACAAGTGGTTCTGTTTTAGAGAGCCCCTACGGTGACAGTGTGATACGCAGAGGAGATGCAGCGTAGCGGTGCGAACAGCAGTGGGAGCTTGCGAGGGGTAGAGTAAAGTGCCGTCCATCAGGCACCCCTAGGTGAAACACCACCGAGGGAGGGTATTACACTAGGTGGTGAAACAACTTTCTTAGATCACAGTTGTGCCTCTAAGCCTCTGAAGCCGAGGGAGTGTGCGATACAAAATGACGTATCTTGTTTACGTCGACGTCACTTTAAATCCCGAGCAGAGACAAACGGTTCTCGCCAGTTTTGGGCTTGTGTCGACAGGCCAAATGGAAGCGAAGATATGATGTACAGATTTGACATCAAATGATTTGTATTTACTACAATGATATTCCAGGAGATGGCGCTGTATTTTCTTCTGTCTGTATCAATCAGCGAAAGTGACAGATGCTGTGTGCAGACCTAGTTTCACACAGATTTACAATTGGCCAACAGTTGCATTGTTTTGCAATACCTGGTTTAGGACAACCAATACCAACACACAATTGGTTGATAAGACGCTGCACGCTCTTAAACATATTTTTCTATTCACATTGTCATACCTTAGAAATCTTTAATTGATTCAAAACAGTTTCTTTATAGAATTCTATCATTTTTATTTTGAAGAAAATTATTTTTTTTGTAATGGATTTTTTATATTTTTTCTTTGTTTGGTATTGCGTGTTGAATTATTAGCTCAAAATGACAAAAGAATGGTCAGGTTAAATAGATCAGGCTGGAAAACAAAAACAGGATTTGCTATGGTTAATATTTTTCCATATGGAATATAAAGTTTAAATGACAACTATAGCAAAACGGCCAAAAGAGGGATAGAGACCTCAGAGGGATAATTATCCACGTGCATGTGGTGAGTACCGTAGCCTTTCTCTCCGTAGCCCAGGAATGGCGGTATGACCACAATCCGTCTCTCCCCAACACACATGCCCAGCAGGCCCTCTTCCATGCCTTGGATCAGGTCACCCTTGCCCACATAGGTATTGTATGTTTTGTTCTTGGAGAAACTAAAGGGGATGGAATTAAAAAGCATAGAGCACAAATAGCATACATAAGCATCTCATTGGTGCGGCGAGAGCTGTTGGTTATCAGCTGTGAAGACCCGGGTACAAGAACCACCGAGGTCTGAAGTCTCTCCATATCCATTTAAATTATTTATAGACAGACAGACAGACAGACACACACACATTTGTATAACAGCTGAAGGACATTCAAGGACATGCAGATGGTAGGAAACGACAGCCTATGGGAATGTGCCAATTTCGATTTCCGAGCCTTGACCTTATTTCTGTTGGTGTGTAAGTGCCAAATTCCATGTGTGTCTGAAAAATGTATCAAGCAAGATATCGACATTTTGGCATTGGTTTGGTGTTGATACCTCTATCACTGAAGGAGGAGTTCTGCAGATAATCGTGGAAAAATAATAACACGAAAAAAACGCACGCATGGTTACAATAGTGTGGCTTGCTTTTCATCCACAGTAATAATATAATGGAGGTTCATAGGTATCCCCACCTGATGTCAAAGTAGGTGCCACTCAACAGGCTGCCATTATAATGGTAGCGGACGTAGTCAGACGCCTCCACGGTGCGCTTACAGCTCGTTGGCTTGCTGATGGTGCTTATCTGGACCTTGTCGTCACTGCTCCAGATATCCAGCAGGAGGATGTCAAACACCAGCACGGCATCTGGGGGAATGACGCCACCTGCCATGGGGACAGCGGTGACGTTAGTGGGACGTTGACACGTTAGTGGGACGATGTCATGAGTCATGACAACAGTTGAAACACACTTTAACTGTTGCTTTGTCAGAAACCACAGTATTAACACAGTAGATAGATAGATAGATGCATATGTATTTAGCCTCCAAACTCCAACCACTACGGCAACAGCACCAAACAACCAACAACAACAGAACACCACCCCATAATATGTAGTGCTCTACATATTATATAGTCAGGTGCAGCTGTCTCCCACACAGAGGTTCAGTCATTTTAGTTCCACAGTTCGTTAAGTTGTGCAATACTGGTAGGCACGTCTTATTTGAATGCCCGGTAAGTTCGGAGGAGCGGCACCCTATACCGTTTGCCTTATGGTAACGGCTCATATACGCTAAAAAGGGGATGTAATACATCTCTAATAATCACCTATCCTTTCCTCACCACAAGTTATCATCATGGATTTTGCTGTTGTCCAGCAATCTTACTTGAGATATTGACCATTGAATGCAGTTTGTTTGTATTATTCACTTACAATGAAAATACCAGGCAATGGAACAAAATGTTAAAATGCGCTTCACAAAGGAGCGATAGAAGAGGAGCAATATGTCTTCTTATAGATAACATTTGTGTCCCAATTCCATGACAGTTAAGCATATTTTATTGTTCCTAAGTATTTGTGGTCATCTACCACTTCATTAGCCTCCCCATCGATAGTCGTAAATCAAAGATTATTTCTTTAGTTTTATTGGCGTTCAAATTAAGAAAACTGGACCTGCACCAACCGATAATCTGATCCACCCACACCCGGATGATGATCGCTAGATGAAAGTGATTTTAAATCAATCTTAATTAAAGAAAAAAAATTATACAATTGCCACGGTCATATTAGAATCAATGTCATCTTAGCAATATATTTTATTTTATCAACATTATATACAACATATTTTATACATTAGAAATCATTATATACGGTGTTAATGCAGTGGTTTTGAGGCAATTTATTTAAGAAGCGTCTTTGTAATATTTGTTGAAATTCTCTTTACGTCCTGACAGCAATCCTAAACAAATTATCTGACAAAGAAAAAGGTATCTGCGGCTGTCGCAGGCCTGAAATACCATCCAATCATTTCATTCTGCCCGAATGAAATGATTGGATGGCTTACCTGTCTGTCTACCTACAAACCACTGCTTTTGCACTCATTGCACGAGTCTGTTTTGGGGAGTGGCTTCGGAGGGAGGCCTAAATGGGGGGGATTTTTTTCTGTTTGTTACTTTCAAAATCTAGCTTGCTCTGGCTGGTTTCTCCCAATTGCATACGCTAGCTTTAAATAGATTTCCCATTAAAGCTGTTAAACATATTTGGAATGTGTCGATTTCAATGTGTCAATGTTTACCTGTTCCAATGCTTCCGTAGGCGAGGTGTGGCGGGATGGTTATTTTTCTGCGCTCGTTGACGCACATGCCCAGAATGCCACGGTCCATCCCGGTTATCAGTCGCCCCAGTCCCACCTGACTGATGAAGGCCTTTCCTCGGTCATGGCTGCAAGGGGCAGAAATAGAAAGACAGGGTTGTTTAGTGGTAAAGTAAGATATATCGAATATAATGCATATAAAACAAAAGTTTAAGTCAATGGTTAAACACATCTACGGGCCTAAATCATATTTATAACTACGGCAATTCTGTGTAGGTTGTAGTTGGTTTGTAGTCGAAAAAAAGTTTAGTTTGAGTGTTTGGGCGCATGCGCATACGTAATATTTTTACGACTTAGTAAACTAGTTCAACATTATTTGAAGTTGATACTTACGTGGCTACAAATGTGTAAAACACGCAAAAGTTTCACTACTTCCAATTTGATAGCATTTGAACGAAGAATGGTCCAACAAAGCATAGGCCTATGTTATGTTATAGCCTGTTTAATGTTACTCAGAACATGAACTACATTCAGATGCCGAGTGCATGGATGAATACGAATGCATACGCAGATATATTTGCAGATTTGTAGAAACGTTACCTCGAGTCGAACTTCTTTCCGCCTTCAAAGAAAGTTCCGTTAAAGTGATATCGGATAAAATCCTCTGTTCCAACTTCTCGCGGACAAACACTTGGGATGTCGTACCGATCGACAACCACATCTATTAATGGGCCCGTGTCGCATTTAACCACAATCACACAAACGCAGCACAGCAGAAACAAGGACACTACAAACCCCATTGTAATATGTTGAGGCAGCAGTGGCCACAGATAAGCGACTGCTTCTAAATGAAGATGGTCCTGATAACTGTAGGCTCTCCTCTAAATCCAGAGCACGGTTCGCCAAGAGGAGGTGTGGCCCGAAAACCGGTGGAATTTTGTAAACGTGTAAACTTAGCCTGCATGACTCTTCATGCATGTACACGCAGTGGACCTTACTGCAAATCCCACCAGCAATGTGGACACGTAGGGAAGCGTGGAGCTCCCTTTAACGACGTATCAACATGCGCAACTCGCATGATTCATCTTGTAACACAGCGACCCTCATTGGGGTTTCTTCTCATGATGATCAACTCCCTGAATCCTCCATGTTGTTAGGTATTCACAGTGTATTTTTATTTGTCCCCTTCCAAAAATATTGGATTCCAGAAAGATTTCCCTTTCTCGGCTGACCAGCTTTGTTTGGAATGTGGTCACTCACTAGCACTCTGCCCACCAAGGGTTGAACATATAATATCTGTTCACTCCACTGACATAAAAATATGCAACATCAGCAAAATTCGTATTAGGCTAGGCTCTCCATATAACGGATCATTAAATACGACTTAGCCTCGAGCCAATTGCATATGTTTTTTACTCGGCATAGCTCAATCAGCTATGCTTAAAAAAAATTAAAGGAGAGAAGACACCACAAAAATAAAATAAATGTAAATGTAGAAAGTAGCTTTTCTAACGGGGGAGGGCACTATGACCCAGGAAAGCACAGCGAGGGTCCCCGGCCTTCTCTGGATTCCAAGCAGAAGTTTGGAGAGAAATCCCGACTGCCCTCTCTCTCTTTCTCCTTCCCATGCCAACGTGCCAATGGATCTGAGCATTAACTACGTGCCGAGGTTCATGGACCTGCATCTCTGAAGAGAACGCCCAATGGTTTAAAAAAAAAAAGAAGAAAAAAAAACCAACATTAAAAGACATTAAAAATCGGAACGCGGTTTTCGCACTGGGAAGAATCATGTCCCTCAACAAGAACGGAAGGAGTGTTTCCCTGAGTTGTTTATGTCTAGTCTTCCTTATCCCGGCCTTAGTGGACGCTCAATATGAAAAATACAGCTTTAAAAGCTTTCCTCAAGCGGACATCATGCCTTTGGACTCGGCGTACGGCCACGCAATGCAACAGTACGGAGCGCAGAACTGGAAGGAGAGCATAAAGTACCTGGAGCTCTGTCTGCGTCTTCATCGACTCCTCAAGGACAGCGAGTCGTTCTGCAGCAAGAACTGCAGCACTGTCAGCAGGGACAATGAGTCGCTGTTCGCCGACAGTAGCCTCCACATCATGCGGCACTTTATACTACGGGCTTCTTGTCTTAAAAAGTGCAAGGCAAACTTTCCAGTGTTTTCTATGGCGTATCCACGAAGAGACACGCTGGAAGCGTTCGAGAAGAGAACGCCTTATCGGTACATACAATACGCATACTACCAGGTGAGATGATAGCCCAACGTGGATCAATAAAGGCAGCCTAAATTTGTTTTAATACCAACTTTGCAAGATGATGTATCCAAAATTAGGCCCAGAGGCAGATACCTTTCAGTCAAATGACCAGAGCTACCTTTTATGTGCGTCTTTTTGGGTCATATTACATTTAAAGGATAGCTTCATGAAAACACCTTCATGAAAACACCGTTATGTTTTCTGTGCTGAATCAAAGTATTTGGCCTTCTGTGTGAATTGTTCTGATGAAACACACAGCGCTTCAAAGCACCGGTGGTCAAGGAATGGTAGTTTCTTGACAATCCCAATCCCCCTTCTGTCCACAAAGCACAAATTAAGAGTTGAGTATGTGCCACGTATCTGCAACTGAACCCCATTTAACAATCGCTCGCAGTTGCGGTTGCCCTATTTCCTCTGCTCCAATATACAGTCGATATGGCTTTACATTTCATACAGCAAAAAGATGATATTCATCTTGAAAATGGCTTTGTGACCTTTCTAAGGCATTAATGTCGTGCAGAGCCATTCTCACAGCTTAGACACCAACGTTAATAACCCAACTTCCATAATTGTTAAACGTTAATAGTTATTTATTAAGCACTATTAATTTACATGTATTTATTAAGCATTATTTATTTATTATATTATATTAGTGGATTTGTTAAAATTGGGATTAATAAACTGAGTACCTGTTAATCCAGACAAAACGGAATACATATAATTCTGAACTCCTAGGTGGATTTAGCCACCATATTTGTTTCTGTTTATCAGCTGAATAAACATACCCTTGTTTATTCCCTAGTGATCAACACATCTTAAAGATGTTAAGGGGTTGGGGTTTTTAAGTGTGTAACAGGTTTTGCTGTTTTAAAATGGTATAGTCACTTGCAAAGCCAATCCTACTTTAGGTTAGTTTAATGACCAATTCTCATTATTTTAATCATTTTTTTTTTCAATCCTAATTATTTTCTGCTTTCAGTCCAACAACCTAGAGAAGGCTGTGTCCGCGGCCTACACCTTCCTCCAGAAGAATCCAGAAGACCCCTACCTCATCAAGAACATGAACTACTACAAGAGCCTGTTAGCTGTGGATGCTTACCTCATCAACCACGAACAGCAACCCTACGAGGTTCCGCTCCATCAATCGATGCTTTATTATTGAATATCTCCAGTTTATCAATGAGACACACAAGCTACACCCCGTTTAGTCTACAAGTGTAACACATGCGTTTCTTCTAAACACGGGATTGTTTCATTGTCGTTGTTGTCAGACTGTGTTCCTGAAGGCTGTGAAGCTGTACAACAACGAAGACTTCAGCGCCAGTGCACAGAACATGGAGCAGGCCATCGCAGAGTACTTCAAGATGTACGAGCTCTGCCTGGTGGGGTGCGAAGGCTCCTACGAGATCCTAGAGTTTAAAGACTTTTATCCGACGCTGGCAGGTACAATATCTCTTTTTCGAATGATTTAAAAAAAATAATAATAATAATCCAGGTGTAATAGGATTTTGCTGTGTTTCTTGTGGTGCCGCCTGCAGACTTGTACACGGAGGTGCTGAAGTGCAAGGTGAAATGTGAGGAGAACCTCACACCGAGTGTTGGTGGCTTCTTCGTGGAGAAATTTGTGGCCACCATGTACCACTACCTTCAGTTTGCCTATTATAAACGTGAGTTCTGGTCACACACCGCTGCTGTTTTTTTTTAGCATAGGCTGTGTCATAATATGGTATCAGAATGTAGGTTTTTAATTCACAACCTGTGTTGTATTATATATAGGGCAGGATAAGAGTCTAGGGGCTAGAGGGGTTACAACTCGCACGGTTCTGAGTATTACCCCCTATGTCCTCCTTAGCCTACCTGGATCGCCCTTGAGCACGGTGCCTTGCCCTTACCATCCCTGTATCAAGTCATTACGTCTAAATACATTTGGATGAAGAGGCTCCTTCTAAAGGTCCAATAGCATGATGCTAACTACTTTGAACCAGAAACAAGATTATCATATAGTCTAGTAGTAGTATAGTGTGATAGTCTATTTTTAGTTTAGTATAGTACTCCCAGCAAAAAAGGTTGTGGTTCAAAGCCCAAATGTCCAAGTCAAACCTGGCGTATTTGAGCAAGATACCTACCTGCTTCTTAATGACATGTATAAAAAAAAATACTGTTATTCCTTTATGTTCAAATCTTGCTAAAGACTAAACGCTAAATGTTGATCATCGTTGACAGTGAACGACGTCAAGAACGCGGCTCCGTGTGCGGCCAGCTACATGCTGTTCGACCCCGATGACCAAGTCATGCAGCAGAACGTGGCGTACTACCGCTTCTACCGGGAGCAGTGGGGGCTGGAGGACCACCACTTCCTGCCCCAGCCGGTGAGCCAGAGCGCCTTACTTCCTGAAGTGCCGGCCGTTTTGTTTCCATTTGTCAGTGTTAACGTACAGGCCTGCTTCCACTGGTTTTAACTAGAGTTGAAACTGTTGTAAAATGACAGTCTAGACTCTTAAACTGTGTAACATGTTTATATGATGTTATTGTAGAAAAAAATTGGACTTGAAAATCCCCCAATCTTTCTTAGTATGTGCCTATTTAACGCTTACGGTTTTGAATCTAGAGTCAATCTAGGTTGTAAGGAACATTGTAGAATCAAGATGTTTTACCATGTAAACAGATCCAGGCCTGATTCTCAATCAATAACCACTGCTGAACACATGTTGAAACATTTGTGAAGAATGTTTCATGGTTTATACCATATGATATTCCCTGGCTACACTGATGTATGATGACCACGTTTTCTCCTGATTAACACATTCCTGTCAATTTGATCACGTCCATCCAATTGGTTTTTGGAAGCAGTCACAGCACAGCACACTAGACAAAAACGTAAAGGAAAAAGCAACCCACTGGTTTAAAACAGACTTGGCGTGAACATGTGCAAGGGTGCTAATTTGGGTCCCATATACTTTAACAACAGACAGTTTTTTTTCGGTCCACTCAGTTGGTTTCATATTGGCAGCTGCAGCAGCCTTACATGACTGGGCCAACCCACAACGACTGAGAAAAAACCCAATTCTTTAAATAAAAAGCTGGCATTGCTGTGAAGGTAGACGGGGACGAAAATAAAACAAAACGGGCAAAGGTGTGTTGCTGTGAAATATCTCGTTAAACGAGAAGCCTGCTACGCCATCTCCCGCTGTTCAGGACAACAGGACAGCTGACTTTGTCTTTGATTTCACAGGAGGCTCTCAAGTATTACAACCAGACCACCAAGCAGCAGGAAATGTTACAGTTTGCACTCAACTACCTTCAAACAGACGACGAGGTAAGAAGTTGGAATAAAACCAGACAACAATGGCTCTTGTATTGGTTGCGTCCATTTTGCTTTTCCACAGCAGCATGTGGTATGTGTCTGGGAAGATTTGTCCACTGTGGCCGGTCCACATGCTTTGAACTAGCCGTAGCTCCGCCCACCCCTCACCACTCTGTCCTGCCGTAGCAAGCCTGTGCGATTGAATGGAGTGGAGGGTTTGAGGAAGGACTGTTGACTAATTCTGAAAAACAACCTAATACTCAAATACAATGAGACGCGAGTAATACGTGTCTGTGTTTTGTTTACTTTTAAGGATCTCTACAGAGCTTTATAAATTGTTTGTTCTTATTTAAAAAAAAAAAAAAAGATAATGGCAAAAAAATGAGGGATGCATCTCCTTTCAAACACAAAGGGACGAAAAAAAGCAACAGCAAATGTTGGTAAAGCCCAGAGGAGGGATTACCTTGGGTTTCCTCCTGGACGTGTGGGGAGGTGTTGAGACAGGGCTGTAGCTGACTAGTTCCGTCTCCTCTTTTGTCCACTAATCAGGACGTGGTGAGCCCAGAAGAGCTGGGCACCGGAGGCCCCCAGGAGCCCCCCGATGCGGAGTTTGAGGGGGTGGGGGACTACGAGGAGTCCTTCGTGGCCGACTGGTGGCAGGAACCAAAAACCAAGTGGGACACGGGGGAGATCGTTGAATGACCAACGTCTATCTCACCTCACATCGCCAAATAATTTCAAACCAAAGAATACAGAAAAATCCGATTTGTTTTGGTAGAAACAAAATAAATAAGTACGGAGGAGGAAAATTTAAGTGGAGGATGTTAACACAGGGATGGATGTATAAGCGCGTTGGTGAAGTTCATAGGTCTATAAATTGATCGTATCCATGACAACCCTTATTGTGAACAGAAATTGCAAGCAGTCCTGTCTTACTGGACCAATGGGACCGTGTCGACCACAATGTATTCATTTTTTTAAAAAGATTTTTTATTGACATATTTTATTTAAATAAAGCTGCCAGGAATATGAAGTTTGTGAGAGGCAAAAATATTGTTATTTCTCTTGTACTGTTTTTCTGCAGCAAAAAAGTTATTTTCTTGTTTGATAGATTTTTCGGTAAATGGATTAAATGGAGTGGAACAGCATTATATTCCAGAGACATTGAGACGCGAGTAATACAAGTGGGTTTTCATTTTTGTGTTTTATTTTTCATTAAGGATCTCTACAGAGCTTTATTCATTATTTAATTTTTACTCAATTCAAAAAGATAGTGTCTAAAAATATGGGCTAAGATGCACCTTTTGCATTTCCTCATCTTCTTCACAAGGGTCATTAAACATTATGCACTTGATACCAACATATTGTGTGGTAACAATAGTGCAAACTCAGAGCTCAAATCAAACTTGTCCACTCACGACACCTTGGCCCGAGTCCGACAGCCTCTATGACTCCCTATAAACTAGGTACTTTTCCTCTCATGTACAGTGGAAACCTCCCAAGATCGACATTATAGTCTCGTGGATGAGGCGATGACCCAGGTCTCAAGGGCTATTGACAAATGTACAAAATATGATTGTTGTATTTTTTTTTCTCTCCCAGTGAACAAGTTATTCAAGAGGATGTTGAGACAGTGAGGTTAGTCATTCTTTCATAGTGGATGGATGACTAGCATAGTCTACATGATAACAGGACCGAAAACATGTTCTGATGAAGCGGGAAAACAAGGCCATTGTTCTCTCAAAGCCTTGGAAATAATAACAAAAGAAAACGCTATACAGTGGATTCAATAACATCCAGTAAACTTGCACATATTTACAAAGGTGTGCATATAATGGGCTTAAATGTGCATTTGTGGTCGTTAGATGTTACTACTTTTTTCGTTTTTGTTTTTTTTAGGCAAATGTGCACGATGGCATCTAACAGGAAATAGAAAGACAATATTTTAGAGGTACAAACTTCTCTTCTCAACGATGGCAGGAATGTCAAGGTGACCACGGAAAGACCGCTCCCCCCTAACACAAGTGTAAACATTCTCTCTTGCTTTCTTTACAAATCCCCTACAATCAGCTATGAGGGTACATATATTATTTCAATTTTTTAGGGTGCCTAAGGAAGAAGTGAACACAGACATTTTTGTTAACACCTAAAAGTGGAATGTAGGTCAGAGGCTGTGGTAAGGTTCACACTAAGTTACGGTCTCTACGGATTCAAAATGTGTTCAAAAATGTTCCCAAAAACCACAACGCCTTTCTGTTACTCTTTTGTTTTGTACCTGAAAGCTCATTAGGGGCAGGTTCGATGCCTCAAGCAATATCGACGCGTAACAATAAACGTTAATCAATGTAAGTCAGCCTTCGCTTGCTTTAACGCGTCATTGGTTTGCTAACCTTTACTTTTTCAGGGTCTTCAGCCAATCAGGCGTCCGTCTTTAAAAATCGTGCAATCAACTGTTCACATATCCAAGTCTGTAGATATCATTGTTTAGGCAGGTTATAGGCCATCCCACCACATTTCTCAGAGGAAAAGTTCTTCTTGGGCTGTGACTCATGTCCTTCCCAAATTCCTATTGGAAAAAAAAAAAAAGAACCCCAAGAGAAGTCTGAACTTGGTTTTCTATGGACTCCATCCAATAGGCCAGGTGGTTGGTACTGGCAAGACCACGGCCCAAATATGATTGGTCCTCGTTGATTAGTGTTCACAGTACACTCACACACACCCCAGCGGACCCCCAGAACCAGCCACCAGGAGGAAGACCAAAATGTCTCGCAGAAAAACCAAACACTGTCTTTCTTTCAGCGAGGGTACCTGGGTATGATGCCATAGCTGGTCAGCTGACAGCAACCACAGGAATAGGATTGGCTGGTGCGGAGGAAGGGAGATCTGAATGGTCAGCCCTCCCCCCAGGTTGGAGGTGGAGCCAGGCTGGAGGACAGGAACCAGGGGAAGGGATGGGTGGGCAGTATAGGAAGAGGCTTGGAGAGATGTAAGACAGGAGTGTGAAAGATGTACGTCCCCCCCCCCATCCCCCTCTTCTCCAGGGCGGGAACAACAGTGTGAGGAAGATGAGGTACAGACAGACATGAAGACAAAGACAGCAACCGTCTTCTTATCCTCCGCCAGATCTGAAATCAGAAGAAAAGACTCAAGACGCCGTGAGGCAGACAGTGATGCATCTTCAGGGAGATGGAATACAAATCAGATGGAAATGAAAATCAGGATAACGGGGCGCTACCCGACAGAACAGAAGCAAACTAAAATCCATTGGAGTATTGGAGGCGTGGGGTGTCGTTTTATGGGATGGGAGTTGGAGTGCGTTCTGCCCAAAAATACAAAATCGCATAACATAAAAAGAGCAGGGAAAGGGAATGAAACTGGCGATGAGGCATCACATGCAACTAGAGAGATGATCAGAACCATAGGATAGGCTTTCAGATGGATGGCTGGAAGGATGGAGGGTTGGATGGGATGAGGCAGAAAATAACAGTAATAAGAAACCAGGGTGACTGATCATACCTCCCTCGCCGGATGTTCCTGCACAAGGGAAGAGACGAGATGGGGTGTGGGGGAAATAAGTGGTTAAAACAAAGTCACAGACAAAAGTAATCCCATAGAATATAGCAGTTCACCAAGCACCCCTGTATCGTCGCTATACTAGTATAGTATCAAAGATTGAACATTATCACTTCAACACATTTGACGTTATATCCCACATGGTGAAGTCCTCTATAATAGCATTGTTTGTGGTATTTACAACTCCTGCCCAGGGACTTCAGAGGAAAATGAGTTTGTAGCCATCTCTGGTGCAATATATGCATTGTGCAATGTCCCCGTGAAATAAACATTTTAATATAAATTTCTCAATTATTACTCCAAACTGTACTGAAGTAGAGTATGCTACTTGAGTAGCAAAGCCACGTGTAAAGTGGCCCCATATGCAGCATACAGGTCTACAGGTAGCTGTTGCACCAACCATCTCAGTCCTCAAGCTCCCCAACACACACACACACACACACACACACACACACACACACACGGATGGACACACGGATGGACACATGCAAACATGCACAGGCTGGGATTATTATTACTCTCTCTGGCAAAGAGGACGCTTGATTACATGCTGAAGTGAAGAGTGTCGACTTGTTGAAGCACTTCAGTTTTTAGAGTTGTAGTAGTAGTTTGATCACCGCAGACTGTGTGTGTCGAGGTCTGTGGTTATTGAACAGAAGCAAGCATGCAGAGGCACACTTGGAGCAGCACGGTGACGGAAAGGCACTTGAAGCGCGAATGTTCAAGCGGGTCACCGAGCACTCTGGGTCTCTCATGTTCTCGCGGTAAGCCACAGCAAAGACAATTCAAGTGATTCGTCTTGCACTTGGGGAATAAATGGCATTTGGAGATGGGTTGGAGGTAAAACGTAAAAACGCAAATATCGCACCGGTGGACGAGGTCATGTCAGCAGTATGAGTATCAATATCATAGTCGCTGTGATGCGTCGTTCATGAAGTGACAGTCCACGCTTGGCCATGGCATTTTATAGTGGCCATTTTGTCCTGACGTTGCTGCGGACGGGCAGTTTGCGCACTTATGCTTGCGTAGCTTGAAAAGTTCAGCGGTGCTAGAGAAGCACCCTAAAGCAAAGCGGCCCGAAGCAGCTTTGAGTGAGCACAGATCTTTACAACAGATCCTAGTTTGTTCTGACGACACCATGAGACATGCCCACACAGCGAGCCGTAAAGCGGCCGGGACTGGCCAAGATCATCAACCGTCGCCGTTTAAGGTCGATGAAGCAGCTCAAATGGTGTGAGAAAAAGTATTGGGATGCAGCCAGAGAGCGAAAAAGCGAACGAGAGAGAGGGAGAGGGAGGGGATGGGGTTTGAGGAAGGAAAGTGGGCTGTGGCTTCAGGTGGAAAAGCAGTTAGTTACACATCGGCATGCCAGGACTCTTACTTAAATCCCCATCCTGTTCCCCC
This sequence comes from Molva macrophthalma, assembly GCA_027123675.1. NCBI lineage: Eukaryota > Metazoa > Chordata > Actinopteri > Gadiformes > Lotidae > Molva > Molva macrophthalma. The sequence goes on from JAOPJO010000088.1 coordinate 9,712,157, forward strand.
GAGGACTATAGCGGCCAGGAGAATAGCGCCTGCGATGGAACCTATAATGATATTGGTGCCACTGGGACCTGCGAAGGGGGGGGAGGGGGTGGAGGAGGAAGGGAGGGAGGGTGGAGCAGAAACAAAAAATAACACCACTCAAATACACACATCAGAAGACAGCATCGACACTGTATGTCAACAACCACCAGGGAGAGCGAGATAGACGGTCTGAGAAGAGAGAGAGGGAGAGCGAGGTAGAGGGTCTGAGAAGAGAGAGAGGGAGAGCGAGGTAGAGGGTCTGAGAAGAGAGAGAGGGAGAGCGAGAGGGGCAACGGGTTATGTTTCCTTTGGCCCTTCGAGACTTGCACTTGCTCAAGTGCTCTGTGCCATTGACAGACTGCGTCAAAAAAAAAAAGGTGAGGACAATGCGTGAAGGTGACAGTGTGTACACAAGACATCCAAACAACCCCACACACACAATCACGCCCACACACTGGTACATTAGCTCCGACAACAGCAGAGTTCCCAACACACAAACACACACACACACACACACACACACACACACACACACACACACACACACACACACACACACACACAC
>JAOPJO010000088.1:9771031-9784582 GCA_027123675.1 Molva macrophthalma
GTGTGTGTGTGTGTGTGTGTGTGTGTGTGTGTGTGTGTGTGTGTGTGTGTGTGTGTGTGTGTGTGTGTGTTCACCGTAGCAACAGTTCCTTGGGCAGCTTCTTATTGATGACCGCCTCGTCGCTGTTTGAGAACATCTGGAGAGAGCACAGGAAGAACACTGTTAGTCCTAGGCTAGGTTCTGCAAGTCTCTGAGAACCCCCCCAGATCAGCTGGAGTTGAATACGTCCACTGTGATTCCCAAGCCCAAGGGCAGTCCCAGTATACAGGCATATACAACTGCAATCTCATCAGCTGACATAGGTTCAATGTCAAGGAAAAACACAGGCAGGGCGCAGAGGGCCAGGCAAAGTCCTGATGGGATTATCTGTTTGTCACAGCAAGACTGTGATGGTGTCTACATTCATGTTGTCTATGTGGATGTGGGGGCATTTTACAGATTCCTTAATCTGGGATTTTTCAAAAATAACTGCAAACTTGTAATTAACACCCAGCAAATTAGTTTAAAAAAAGTGCTTTATTCTAAATACACACACAAAGATCAACACTAAACTAGTTTGACCAAATAAACTGGGCTGACAAGTCAGCTTAAAACCAATTGTCAAAGAAAGGAAAATAGTACCTGTATTGTCCCTTGAGTATTGATTGTGTTCAAAATACAAATAATATAATATATAAAAGTACGTTTACACCTGGAAAAGCTTAATAATTGACCAAAGCCTTCACTCAGTCCACACAAACAAACTAACTTAGTGCCTGTTAAAATGAATGACTAAAAACCCCAGTGAGCTACGGGTCAAAGCCTCTGTCTCTTGTCACACAAAACGCTAGACACCCCATGCAGTGGCTGCAGACGTGTAACTTTTTGAAGGAGTAGGAAGGAATGGGATATTTAGGGCAAATTTACTCTGACAGCTCGACTAAAGCATTGGCCAACAGTAAAATAATCCACGGGCATTTCCGAAAAAAAAACAACGCAGTGAGTTTACGCCAACGGGCGAAGACTGTGGGTATTGTAATCCCTCACATTATAGGCGCAATGCAGATGACGTTTTGGAGACAATAAATCAACACATAAAACGAAAAAGGTGCAGAAAGGCCATAGTGAAAATGTAGTTGAAACCGTATGTATTTGATATTAATCAAATAACGGACACAACTCCCCTTACATTTAGTTATTTGACACGCTTCGCTAAACCAAATAATTAAATAATGTGACATAACTCAACTTTTCCAGACTGTTAAACCCATTGTTATTGCCTCATACTCGACGTAGGCCTGTCACGTCTACCCCAGCTGTCATACCAGAAGGTGGGCTACGGCCTGAACCTTCCGAGTAGTCAGCTGTTGCACCGTTAAAAATAAATAAAACCACACAAATCCCACCCTAGCACGGGATTAAAAACAACAACACTGGGTGATGATGGTGGTATCAGGCCAATGCTATGTTGTTTAGCATTCCTATGTGTATTACATGGTGAAAGTGCGCTGCTAATGTGGTCGAGCCAACGATATATTGTATGCTTCGTGCAATTCCAATACGTACATGTTAATAAATCTCTAATACATGCCACCTCGGTCGGTTGACAATTGATCTGAATATAGCCCAGTCTGTCTATGGTGGCCGATCAGGGTCCATATATCAGTCACAAGTCAAGGCCCCCCCAAACGGCCGCATCGATAGCTTCAACAACAGCCTGATTATCACACACACACACTTCTAAAAGACACAAGTCTCAAACCCAGTAGACATTCATTCGATTATTGACCAGCTACAATTTCTTCAGAAAGTCAACCAGTGAATTGCATGTTTAACAGTATAGTGTCTACGTCTACAAGCGGCGTGCTAGCCCTAACCTCATTGTCTTTGTTTTGACTGCACAAAGAAAACATTGGAGGACCTTTAAAATGTGTCATATAAAAGGTGGAACGGCGTGACAGTCGTATAGAGAGGACATGTGTTTTCAAACGAAATATATGGTAGATGTGGCCATTTAATCAACACAACAACAGCATTTTTTCCTCATTCCAAACATTGACTGCGGAAGCTCCATCAGTTAGCCCACCATAAGCGCAGTTTTCAACAAATACAGCGGCAGGCATCCAGCGGGCCTATATCTAACGTCAATAACAACCTCTGCGAACACATCAGAAATATTATTATCAAGCAGGTTATCGTTTTATTCTAACTCACCTCAAACCGGCTCCGTGAAACACCATTCGCCTCCTTCCCCATCTCGGACGGTGGTTTAACCGACTCGATCAGGGGTTAACTAATTTGATATAATACGCGCTGTAGTTTGCAAATATTGTCCCTTTTCTTGCGACCTGTCTTCTGGGGCTATCATGCTACCGTCGTCTTGGTAGCTCGAAAGGAAAATTGTGTGTTATTTGTACGGATTTACAAATGCAAGAGCCATTTTTGGACATAATGCCACAGCCAACAAGCCAGTTCTCTTATCGGCTCACTTTCACCCTCACCACCTCCCCCTTAAGGATGTCCACACAATGGGCCAATAAAAACCTCAAATTCTGTAGACATTAGATCAACATTAATAAACGAACTAATAATAGATTATGCTCATTTATCGATTAGTGTCTATTGGTAAGTATTCTGGAACAGATCCGTTGTGAATAAAAAAAAACATTTTGTACATTCCTTAATAATAATTTGGATGTTGGGAATGGGATTAACTGTTAATACATTGTGTAAATAATCAAACAAGATTATTTTTTAGATTTTCTGATAATTATTGGTTAAAAGATAGGCCTAAGGGCCATTCGGGTAGGCCTAATGTATGATAAAGTTATCCTCAGGTGCCTACACTAAGCTCTTTTTGCGTTGTTTGTGAAGATTCGTGTAATTTGTATCTAGGGCATTGAGCTCAAGGCCAAACCCCTAAACGAGTTTGTGATTACATTTTCATATTGCCAGGCCTACAGTGTTTTCTCAGAGTACAATGGTTTTGACTATTGGCCATATTGATAATTGGCCGAACACACAAAATGACTGTGCCATCGATTAAACAAACCAATGTTCTAAGCATTATTTACCCTAAAAGTTGGTTGCAATATAACTTTGTTGCAGACACTTCCTGTTTATAGTTTACCCCGCCCTTAGCTTGGATACGGAGCCAATAGAAACATATGAAGACTCCTCGTCGTTTTACGTCATCATAGCGGGAACTCCTGCTTGTAAACCTGAAGGTTTATATTTGATTATATCACCTTTATTAAATATCGGGATGTTTTAGATTTAAGTGGCCTAGAGCATTGCCAAATAGCATTGGTTATTTGCTGTTGTTGCTCTAGTTTTACAGGCAGCAGGCCTAAATGTGCTATTTATATGCTGTCTTGATTACTATAGGGGATTTTTTGTGTTCGAGTTAAATGGGTTAAAAGTGTGTATCAAAATGGGCAACAGCACATTAGTCTAATTTACTGAGCCCTTGAAGTTTAGTAAGCCATGTGGGTCTAAAAAACACAATTCCTTCAATCAGTGGGTTAACAGAGAGTCATCATTTGTATATATTATTCATCAATGAATACAAGACATTTATTATGGGATTGCTGAATAGGGCTAGAATAAAAAAAAAAAAAAGAAAAGAAAACGTTACTGTATACTGTTTGCTGTTCGAGACGATGTCTGTTGATCTATATCAAATATTGACATTTAAACGGATTTTTACACTTTCCAAAATCAAGCCTCGTTTCAATAGTAGCACAGATTTTAAAAAGTGATGTGTCAGGTCATTAAGTGAGCGAAACCGTGCAGAGCAGATAACTGCTTCGAAGGCGCTCTACAACGAAGGCGGGTGGTTTATCGTGATAGGAGGTTACTTAGTTACGTCGAAGATTGACAGCGCTCTACATTTCCGGTGTCGACTACCGTAAGGAAAACCTGCTAGTCACGGGAGCCACAATGGCGTTTGCAGTCTCCTTCAGATAGGGCTGTGGATGTTATTAAATCCACTGGCATCGCCCTAAATATAGGCCTGGTTGATTCCCAGAGCCATTGATAATAAACTGGAACATTTACTGCACACGAATATCCTATAATTTCAGATAAATACTGAATTTATAGGAGATAAAAAAATATATTAAAGGGAACATGTAAACAGTACCAACCGGGTCAAGTTTTCATTTTGATCGAGAAACAAGAGCGCCTTTAATGACGTTCATTGCTGTTTCTAAACTCTTAAAGCTGCAATTCTGTGGAATAAATACACAATACTAAACTTGGCACCGGACAAGGACAGCTTTTAAAAAGGGTATTTTTCGTTTTTTCACCAATCAGCACGCTAGCTGCTCAGCGCTAGCTAGCAGGCTACCAAAATTGAAACGGAGTAGACCACAATGCTCTGATTCTTGGTCTGGATTTTCTCTATTTTGTCTACTGACAAATTCAAAGCAACGTTCCTATCTCACTGGGTAACTACCTTTTACATTTTCTGACTGTAAATATGCTATCGACCTTATTGGAATGAAGTGGCATTGAAGACCGGAGAGGAAAGGCCTGGTTTGTTTATTTTCCATTTAATTTGTTTGCTTGTTTGTAACAGTTTTTGGCATTTGGAAATACTGTTTCCTTGTGAATGTACCGCCTGGGCCACCGGGGCCCACGCGCAGAAAAGGTACCGTTGCCGACGTGAGGAATGCCTGGGTCGGACCGACACCATGGGACCAAGAGGAAGCCGGAATCTAGCATTAGCGCTGCCGTGCAGCCTCCAACTGCCAGTGGCAGCAGTGGTGGGCCACAGCAGACCCAAGTCCAGCCTCACATGTCTGCTGGAAACATGACGAGCAAAGACGGTAAGATTCAATCAAAGTCGTCTATGTCCAACTCTGCTAACGTTAAGCGAAAACGGCACAAATCGACGAAACATGGTCGTGAATCTATGGACGTTGGCCCTAAAGTGTCTACCCATAGCGTTACGGCGCCTCCTACTGTCAACGCTGTGAAGCCTCTTGTGGAGTACGATGATATTAGTTCAGATTCGGACACCTTTTCGGACCCACCTACCGCTAAACCATCAGATCGCGGTAACAAGGACCGATTAGAACCCACCCCTGAGTACGAAAGGGAAGACGCCTGTGCTGCTACTGGGGGAAGGGAGAGCAAGGCGCACAAACATACGCGCAAAAAGTCCAAAGACCCTAGCAAAGTTAGAGACTCTGGGGACACAGAACAGGGCGCCAAGAAAAAGACTACCAAGGACCGTGAGAAGGGCAGTTCTGGAAAAAGCAAGGAAAAGGTTGCCACTGTTGCTCCCGCTCCCGTAGCCTCTTCATCCAGGCGCCAGGAGCAGCCCGAGGTGGACTCGGTGGCGACCAAGCGCGGGGAGCTGACGCTCTCCTCCCTCACCCAGCCGGCAGCCAGTGTGGGAAGCACCACCTCCTCTGCTTCCTCGTCCCGCAGCAAGGAAAGCAGCCGCTCAGGGAAGTCCCGCAAGGATAAACAGCAGCGGAAGGAAAGCCGGACAGAGGGCAGTCACAGCTCCTCCCAGAGGAGTAGGACCGACAAGAGCCAACGGAAGACCTCCAAGAGCCATAAGTCCAGCCCCAAGGGCAAGTCATCGAGCAGGGCCAGCAGCCCACCCCGCCGCAAGGGCACCAGCTCGACCCAGTCTCCCAGTCCCAGGAGGGTAGCTGGTACCGAGAGCCCTCTGGGCGTCACGTATGGGCAGCATGGCGGTGAGGACGGCTACCCCAGGCGCAGGGTGGCCCAGAGCCCCAGCCCCTACCGGGAGACGGCGAGGCGCAGCAGGCAGAGGTCGGACAGCCCCTACGGCAGCAGACACCGGTCGTCCAGCTACGAGAGAGACAGCAGCCCCTACTCACGGAGACGCTCCATCAGCCCCTACGGGACCCGCAGGTCCTCCAGCACCAGTCCCATTCCCCGGTGAGTTTGACATAGTCTAGCCATTAAACTTTTCTTTGTGATTTTGTGTAGAACATAATCCATCCATGTTCTCTTCAAAAATGCCCAAATTCAGCAATGATAATTGCAAGTACGAGCATGAAAAGTTGATCTATTCAGCCCAAATCAGTTGTTTACCTAGGCCCTTTTCATACACATTTGTGAGGGTTTCTTAAAGTGAATGTCATTTCTTGGTATGTTAAGCTCTGGTGGTTTATGTTGTTTTCAGAAGAAGAACCTCACATACAGCTAGCCTTGTTTACTAAAGCGGCCCAATGTCACTGCTCCCACCACAGGCGCCCCGGGCACTCCAGAAGCCGCTCACCGCCACAATACTCCTCGCGGCGCTCCTCCTCCCGCCCCCGCAGCAACAAACGCCACTCGTCCTCGGTCGCCGGAGGGGGAGGCGGCGGGGGGGGCGGAGGCGGTGGCTCCCACAGCAGCCGACCCCCCAGCCGCTCCCCGCCCTCCTCCCGCCTGCCGCTCAACTCCAGCCTGGGCGCCGAGCTGAGCCGCAGGAAGAAGGAGCGTCAGCAGGCCGCGGCCGCTGCCCGTGCCGCCAGCGGGGCCACCTCGCCGCCCCCCGTACACAGACCCAAGCCGGCCTCAGCACGGTCTGCTGCTGCTGCTGCTGCGAAGAGCGAGGCAGCGCAGGCCGCAAAGGACTCTGGGCCGGCCGAACCTCCTCCGCCACCGCCGCCAACACCATCGTCGTCATCAGCTTTGGCAGCCAAGGGGGGCACTCCTGATGTGGAGGAGCCGGTGGTGGATGAAACCCCGGCACCGCTGGATTCATCCTCCTGCCCTTCGCCAGCGTCCTCTCTTCCGCAGCACTCTCTGCATCCACCAGCAAGCACCGCGGCAGGCCCAGCTCCTCCACCTCCACCACCACCACAGCCGTCACAGAAGTCTGAGGCCAGTGTCCAGCCACCCCTGGCCCCACTGGCTGTGCCGCAACCCAAGTCCCCCGCAGCCCGCAGCCCCATGCGCCCCACCCCGCTACACAAGACCTCCACGCTGCCCCTCCTTCCGCTGCCACCGATGCTGCTGGGAGACGCTCAGGACAGGTGAGACCACACAATGCCCGGTTTACTTAGCCCCATGTTTCTTCTATGCACACCGTTTTTCACGTTGTCTCTTTTGAACCAAATCTCATTGTGTGTTCAGTCCAAAGAAGTCCACCCCTCCCCAGAGGACGCATAGAAAGGAGAAGGAAGTGCGCAGCAGGCCGTCGCTGATCGACCTGCCTCTGCCCCCCACCTTGCCGGGTGGCCATCACTCCCCACCTCAGTCCCCCATCCGCCAGGCCCCCCTGCTACCTGAGATGACCCTCAAGAAGAGACCAAAGTTGGTCCCTTTTACTTGCACTCAACAACACTCAAATCGTTCTGTAATATCATGTTCAGCTCTGACATGGCCATTGTGTTTTCAATCCGTTCTCCTCAGGTTTTGCTGCCCGCGCTATGGGGAGCGGAAACAGACCCAGAGTGACTGGGGAAAGCGCTGTGTTGATAAGTTTGACATAATCGGCATCATCGGGGAGGGCACTTACGGCCAGGTGTACAAGGCAAAGGACAAAGACACTGGTAAGACAACGGGTTGTCTTACCAGCTTAGTGTCTTACCCCCCATCTTTAAATATAACCTGGGCTACCTTCTCTTGTGTTTTTGTATATTTAATCATCCCATCAATGTTCCTCAGGGGAGCTGGTTGCCCTGAAGAAAGTGCGCTTGGACAATGAGAAGGAGGGCTTCCCCATCACGGCCATCAGAGAGATCAAGATCCTGAGGCAGCTGAACCATCGCAGTGTGGTCAACATGAAGGAGATCGTCACTGACAAGCAGGATGCACTAGACTTCAAAAAGGACAAAGGTAACTCCCCTCTTAGCCAAAAGGCTATGGTTGGGACTAGAGCCGCAGCTGATCCCTTTCTTCATTGTCTACAGCCTAATTGACTGCCTAATTACCTTGTTATTTTGAATGTTTGAGTCTAGTGTGTAGGGTCTTAGTCAAACCAAAGGAAATCTTGGTAGACTGAAAGTCGACCAACTCTACGACCAATCGTTTTGTCTAACTTAAACGGCCACAGTGCACTCTACTCTACCTGCTAGCATAAATATCACAATAGTGCTGTTCGGAGAAAGCCAGTGGATTTCAGATCCACTCTTGGTCCGAGTCCAACTCGGTTACGGCGGAGCTTCAATCATGTAAAGCTGGTCGCACACCAGACGGGCCACAGAGTGCCACTTCGGGCAGCGCTGCGTAGTAGATAGACACACACGTCGGAAGATTTGATTTTAGGTTTTGTAGGTTTCTGTGTTTAATATAATGGGTCCCAATGGATGCAGTGCGATTCGGGCTAAGGTGCAAAGTCTGATATGTTCACATTTAAGCCTATCGAGCGGTAAACACGAAAGATGACAGAGCATCTTTCGTGTTCGCAGACCCAAACAGGAAAACAATAACTTAATTTAACTTGATATGCCTGCATACTTTTTTGCTTCCTTTTTAATATAATGCTGCCACACCGCCCGTTAAGTTACCACCAGAACCCAAAGTGATGTCTTCAGTCCTCTTGTTTCTCTGACATGCGACAAAGTTGATTATGAATTTCAGAATTATTTGTAAGACAGAAAAATCAACAAAATATTTGCATTTCTAAATCTGTAATCATATATCATATTTGTACTTGATTAATGGCAATCGCCAACAATGACATTTATCAAGTACGAACAACCAATCTCTTCACACATAATCGTATTCCACTCTCTGTAAACTGACGTGTCACTTCAGCACCGTTTGTGATCGCTAACTTGCTGGTTTGCTCCCTGTGTGTCCAGGTGCCTTCTATCTGGTGTTTGAGTACATGGACCACGACCTGATGGGCCTTCTGGAGTCGGGCCTGGTCCAGTTCTCCCAGGAGCACGTACGCAGTTTCATGCGACAGCTGATGGAAGGCCTTGACTACTGCCACAAGAAGAACTTCCTGCACAGGGACATCAAATGCTCTAACATACTGCTGAACAACAGGTATGAACGACCTGCGACAACACGAATACATAAGACTTAGGTACAGTCTTGGTCATGTTAGATCTCTTTTGTATGTTGCAAATATAGGGCATAACATAAGACTTTATGAATTCCAGATGTTGGGCGTCACAGAGGAAGTACAGGACAGTAATAATAGAAAATACCTAAATTACTAATTAAGAATATGAAAATCCACAATAAAATCCACAATCGCTTTCGCTCTATAGATATGTATATGAGCAGTGGAAATGTGAACGCAGAATTAAATGTATATTGAACTCAAAATACAATTCAGCCATGACAAATGTATGGAGATAGCTACTCGCTAACAATAGACCTGTTGCATACCAGGAACCGGTTGCACCAACAAGTTCATAGTCTAGTTACAACTTAATGGTTTACTTTGGTCTTAACTGTTTACACATTAAACAAACAATCAAAACAGGTTGCACCCCTCAAACTAGTTATTGTGTAGCGCTTGGTAGTTACTAAATATTTACACCTACCACTAAGCAGGTGTAAATGGTGGCAGTCTGCGACAAAAATGTATCCGCTGTATAAATAAATATAACAATGTGGGGGGGGGCATGGCACTGTGCACACGGCGCAGAAGCCAGCAGAGGCAGCCTGTTGCAACACAGGATACTGCTGCCAGTTTAACCTTTAAGCTAGTATTATTTTACAACACAAAGCTTCCTTGTTTACGTCACGACACGTTGATTCGTTACATTGGTTACTTGGTTGACGTCACGTTGAAGCTACAACGAACCGCCCAAGTTCAACGTACACATTACTACGTTTATACTAGCTAGGACATTACTTTACGTGTTTGTGGTGCGACCAAATTGACTAAACTTGTTGTTTGAAACTAACTAGTGGTAACTAAGGAAGGACTTTACGCACTGACTTTGTAAATAAAGCTCACGCATAGCTGGTGCGACCTACTCCAGGCCCCGTTGGGATACTAGGGAAGATATCACACATTGGGTCTCATGCGAGAATATTTGTGTATTTGTTATCAGTACCTGATTGTACTTTTTTGCGTACGTATAACTCGTGCAAGTGTGCCATTTCAGATTCAGCAAATGCTTGCAAAATTATTTGTAGACATGAAGAATTCCACCTGTTGGTAAATTAGTGCATGTTTATGAGAATTGTGAATTTGCATAATTTACGCCCCAAAACCTTCTGCTGACGTTGAGTTGTTGAGTGCGTCGCACGCGCGAAATATCAGTCAACCAGCCAGCTGTATCGCAATCATGAATCAATCTTGAATAAAGAAGTCTTTATTCAAGAGCCGGTTCGTTACAAAGACTTGATGGAGTATAAGTCTTGTTACGAACTGATGCCCACACAGCGATTATGAATCCTAGTAATCAGTTATTATCAAGCCGTCGCAACAAAAGTATATTACACTTATGAATACAATTTTGATTATGATTAATGTATGATCGTTATAATACAATTATAATAATACAAGTGCAAAACAGTATAATATTGATGTCATATACATATACATGAGACGTAATCATTAGTGAAAGTCATGGAATATGAATTGTTTGGCCAAACAACAATGATTTATTTTTTGATTTGGCCAATCGTACGCAACTGTAAGGATTTTGGTGACTACAAGAAGTGCTCTTTAGGCAATTGTATGAACTCTGTTAAGCACAAATCTGACGAGTGGTTCTTACATCAGGCCCATTGACCATGCCCTCCCTGGTACATTAAAAAGAACAGACCTATAACTAGTATTATGAGAGACACCCCTGTTTGTGTTAACATGATACCTCTGTCAAAGGGGTCTAGTGGTGTGTAACTATTTCCAAGTATTTCCCTGTGCTTTTGAGCAGTTTCTTAATCTCTGGGTGTGTTTCTCTCTGCTTTCCTCTGTACAGTGGTCAGATCAAGCTAGCTGACTTTGGTCTTGCCCGGCTCTACAATTCAGAGGAAAGGTAAGTTTACTGTTTGTGTCCTTCAAACTTTTTGTTCTGAAAGTGCAAACGTTGTCCGTCGCACAGCTTGATTGATTTCATGCATTGATTTCCTCTGTCAGTTTAGAGCGCACGTGTGTGCGCTCTGGTGATTTAGAATGGTAGTGTTTTGCATTTCCATGTTGTTGCCACTAGAGGACCCTGGTGTATAGGTTTTCCCATTCCTCTTCTGTGAACAAAGAGTAATTATGTTTTGCCAGTGGGGGGCATACACGTTTGAGCCAGTCCCCCGCCAACAATCAACATACATAAAACTACTTCTGGCCGAAGCTTCTGGTAGACAATTGTTTTTTCATTTAGGGCCCATTTAGGGCACTGTTGCTGTTCACGCTTTGGCTATCTCTTTCACAAGGCACTCCAGCTCGCTGCTCTCCGATATGGGCAGGGTTGTAGCCAGATAACCCAAAGCTGCCAGTAACCTACTGAGGGGCTTATTTGAGTCCATATTTCCATCTTAAATGCAAAAAGGTTTTAACAAATGTTAATTCAAGATCTGGGCCACAATCAATCCACAGCACTTCTATGTTACCCACTACATCACATTTCTCTTATCCAATTATTATTATTGAGGTTTTTCAACGAAAGTTCCCATGTTTGGGCAGGCATAGTCCACATTGTCATAAAATATACACCAATGTAGTATCATAGAACATAATGGAAACAGTGACAATAGTACATAGTGCACGATAGACAATAGTGACAGTAATACAATAAGACGGCCCTACCCCCCCTTGATACCCCTCAATCGGTCAAAGGCACAGCATCTAGAAAAAGAAGAAATCAAACTAAAGATGTAGCTATTTCCATGAAGTCTGTTATTTTTTTGTGTCAAGGGCAGAGGTAGACTGCATGTCACGCTTTGTCTCTTGGATCTCATGAAAGTAGGTCAAAAGGTCCCCAGGTCTAATAGAATTTCACCCTAGAGCCACTGGTTGAGAAAGGTATCGTCTCCTATATCTATTTTTGCAAATGTTGCAGAAGTTGAGGATTGTCTCTATCAGTAATTGGATCAGAATCAGAATTATCTTATTTTGCAAGTATATTCACACATGCAAGGGAAGTGACTTGGTGTTGTTGGTTTATAGCAGACATACAGCAACAGGATGTAAGCCCACCAACACACCGTGGCGGCCATTTCCGGCACCATCTTGGATCATATTTATACCAAACAGAGCTACCAAAGGGTCCCGGTCTAGATTCCGTTTTAAGATGTTGGATGGGGTGTACAAGACGTCTCTCCAGACACTTTGTAATTCAGGGCACAGCCAGTGCATGTGGATAAGGGTAGCCACATTGTTTTTGCATTTCTCCCAAGGTGGGGTCATATCAGGCTAGATGCTAGACACGGGCTACCTTCAGTTGGTCTCGCACAGAGTGAGGCTGTATGTGTTGATGTTAGAATTTAGTCCCATTGATCACGGAAAACACTGATGTCATCCGAACTCGTGTTCCCAAGCTGTTTTAACTCCTACCTACTCCCCTCCTACCTTCTTCTCCCCAGTCGCCCGTACACTAACAAAGTGATCACACTATGGTACCGTCCCCCGGAGCTCCTCCTGGGTGAAGAGAGGTACTCTCCCGCCATCGATGTCTGGAGCTGTGGGTGAGTAGGACCCTTTTCCAAGATGGCCGACATACGCATACTCTACGTACACACCAAAAAGAGTGAGCCTTTTGACCAGTGACTTCGATCAATGAAACACACTTCAAAGTGGGTAACTTCTGAAAGCACACTCCCATGTTTCAGGCCAGCTGTTGAGTGGTGGGACATTTTATTCATATACTAGACCATCTGCTCTAACACAAGGTCTCAACTTGTTTTCATGTGATGGCGTCCTGCCTGTTTGTAAGATTAACTCACATCATTAGCAAAGCATCGTACAGTTTAGTCATTGGATTTGAGCAGTCATTTTTTGCCCAAATACATTCCACCAAATACCCATCAGAATAATACAGTCATACACTTGGGCTGGATTATAACGTGGTGTATTTCAACGTTTTTTGGTTGACTTTAAATTGCCCGACCACAGGAGCCAATTGTTGGCCCTCCTTATCCCCTATTTTATTTTTTTTGGCCACCAAAGCTTGTTATCTAAGGAGATCGTGTGCAAAGGCCAACGCCGGATGCCTTCGCCACATAACTTTCCACGCCATGGATTCCAGGGACTGTTTTTCATGCTTCTTCCTCTGCCATAGATCATATTGCTGTGAACAATCCCTCTGCTTTTAAGAACACTTTAAACATGCAGTGTGTTGACAAATAGATGTTGTTGAATGCTGAGCATGTCAGAGTTACTAAGGAAATAATGTATTATGCTTGTACTCCAATATTTTATCATTATTTTCTTATTTTTGTGACGGTCTGGATAAAACAAAACATGTAATAAACACCAGTGAGAAACAGAAGTTAATAACAAGGTGCATAGTCTACAGTGGTCACGCTCTGAATGATCTCGTCGTTCAGAGCGGACCATTAGAGAAATATGTGAAGAGAATCTTTTGGTCATTTTTGATAGATTTTAAATTATAAACAATTTGGTGGTTGGACTCAGACTCTAAAGTCAGCCTCCTTTTGAGGGTGGGAGGGGTGAGGAGCAGAGTGATTATT
>JAOPJO010000088.1:9886526-9897790 GCA_027123675.1 Molva macrophthalma
ACACACACACACACACACGCACACACACACACACACACACACACACACACACACACACACAAACACACACACACACAAACATACACATGCACACACACTCACACACAAAGAAATCCAGTCACATTGTTGCATTGTTGGAAGGGAGTTGAGGAAATGCATGTTAAAATGTGAGACGTAGATCTCTTTTCAACTGTTATAACATAAAGTAGACCTTTCATACACACTAAAGTCTGTTTGATCCTTACAAAACAGATGAAACATTGTGTCATCATTATTGTCTACGCATACATCTAGTTACTTTCTAGAATGATGCCAGAAATATATTTAATTGAGTCTTCCTATCAACAAAACCTAAACAATAACAAAGTATGTCTGGAATGTACAAGCACTGGTATAGAATGGAATACAAAGAGTGACGTGACAAAATAAATCTACAAATCCACAGACTGTGGATTCACATGGTTCACAGCCCTATATAGACAACATAGAATAACATACTGCAGACTGTTCCTAGCTGTGTTGGTTTTCACGTGGCATCTGACAGACATTGCATTTGACAACACGGAAAAAATTTAAGTAAGTTCATTAAAGTGGCAACCCTTCAGATGAAACCTCCCTACTTTCCTAGGACCATGAGCGCTTAAATGTAGGAATTAGTCTCTCTTTATACTCCCATACTACTGGTATTGCACCTTCTCCTTCTTCCTTTCATTTGTGTCAGTGTTGGATTCAAGCACCTATGATTGACAGGCAAGATGGATTCCACGGACCAATCAGAGAAGAGATGCACTGATTGACTCATTGATGATTGGATGATCTAAATTGGCTAATTCAAGAAGCAGTCAACTCCCTACAGATATTTCACTGCACATTTCACTCACAAGCTGTGGCTCTTTCATTTCTCACGAATAACACTCAAATAATCCAAACTTACCTGCAGACCCTTTAATGGGCTTGAGGAGAATACATGAACAAATCCTGTTTACTGTCATCAATCAATCTAGGGAAACCAGTTACTATCATGAAAATGCTTGTTCACGAACACATTTGAGATGACATGACAGCTGCTATATTAGAAACAGAAAGGCCGTAGCTTGTTATAAAGAAGGCCAGCACCACTAGGGACACCAAAGAGACCAAGAACAAGTGAAGAACTGTGTGTGAAGCTGTGATCACACCAGCAGAGCCAGCCAAGGCATGCAGCCATACCAAAGAGATATTCAGGATGCGAAGAAGCAAGAATCCAAGGCCTGGGCAGAAACCCGACATGAGATACTGCTACGAATCCTTAGAGCCATGAGAAGGACACGCAAGAGCACTACGGAAATGGGCGTACGCTCAGATGTGAGGGCGCGAAAGCTTCAAGCAGGTCACAATCCTCTCATTGATCAATGATTGGTCTGGAAATATGTTCTTCAGCATTATAGCCAAGAAAATGTTATTTGAGCTTCAGTTCGGTTACAGAACGCATCGGTGTGGTAACGCTTGCCTGTGGCTCTAAGCCCAATAAATACTGCTTGGCACGTCGGTAACAAATCCATCTGCCTCCGCAGAGCTGGCAAGAAGGAAAGAGAAAAAGAAGTGCCAGGACCTCCTGGTATAAGAATTCTCAAGAGCAATCATCGCGCCTGAGATAACCACACCGTGGGAGAACCACATGGAGTACAAGCAGAATTGGCCGCTCTCTATATAAAAACATGTATTTAGATTTTGCCCAAAGGCTTGAATAATTACTGGATTTGAATTTCTTACTGGACTACACCACAAATAAAAATCATTTTTCTATTCTGAATGAACCAAGGCATTCATGGCCATTTCTTTTTTGTACATGGGAACAAAGGATAGTGCTATTTCCATTTCAGTTCACCCATCTGCTGACAAAGAGACAACATCATATGTTCTTGTTAAGCAAGCTTTTAGTAGTCCTATGTCACTGAATGTTAGCGAAATAATTACAAACAGATGATCTTTCAGGATTGCCACTTTAATTGAATGGTGCAGTGTGTGCAGAATTAAGTGGCATCTAGGGGCAGACATGGAATATATCATGAATATTATAATAATCAATAAGCATGATTTAATTACAGGAAAATCCCATGAAAATAGGAAGTTGTATTTTCATTACCTTAGAATTAGCCCTTTAAATCTACATAGGGAGCGGGTCCTGACCCATGGAACCCGCCATATTGCACCACCATGTTTGTACAGTAGTCCAGAACGGACAGACGGTTCTAGAAGAAGATGCGTTTTTTTAATTTGGATTCATAATCGCTGTCTTACTTGTAAGCTATGACCTATAGTTTTACAGACTAAATAACTAAATACAATATATAAATCTATCAAGGAACCTCAACGCTGGCTACTCGATGCTGTAGACGATGACATCACTTTGGAAGTACCCACTGGCACCTTACAGGCCAGTACAGGCCACCGTAGCTTCCCATACGTCATTGGAAAGGGAGGGGTGTTGGGGGGGGTATTCTGTTGGTTGCAATCTGTAACCCTCGCCACTAGATGCCACTAAATCCTTTAGTGCACACAAAGGACACTGCACCTTTAAGTCTGATTGACGTGTGTACAAATACCAACAGGATGCGGCCAAACAACCTTGCAGGAAATTCATGCAAGGATTAACTTTGTGCTTTCAAAAGGTTTGAACTCTGGGCACACAGAACTAACCTTACTTGTGGAGTCCTTGAAGCCACATTCTCCTTTATCGTACCACCACTTGTTTTTCATCTTGTCTAGGGTTCCTTGCTCATTCAGTTTCAAAACCGCAAGGTTTACTGGCACTCTTCAATGAGAATAACATAAATAACATCATTATCAATGTTATCTTATGTTATTAGCGAGGCAACAGTTCTGAAACTCTTGTTTGGGGGACCAATGGCTGGAATAGATTCTGTATATTTACTCCAAAGAACGCAAATTAACCTGAAGCGTCATAATAATATCCGCTTTTTAGGTCAAACGTGATCAAATATGTAATGTAAAAAAGACATTACATCATCTATGATTTATAAACAAATGAAAAGGAATGTGATGAGAATGATTTAGGTTTGGTTTTAGGAGCTACTGGCTGACTCCCGAACAAGAGATCAAGAGACGCTGCAGATGAAAAGCCTTTCTCTGCTTACTGTTCAGCGGAGATACTTCAGACAGAAGACATGGATAGAAAGAGTTTGTCGACTTTATCAAACTCTTTTAATCCATGGATCCTTCACAGGCCATAAGAGGGCGATAGGCACTGCTGCTGCCATGTGGTCTGAGGTCCCATGATCCTATCCTTAGTTTGTGATTCTGCCTGAACCCTGACCTCAACCAGATGGGCTGCAATGCATCGCTTGAGAGGGTAGCACAGACCTCAGCTACCACCACAGACCAAAGCCTTTTTCCCGTTTGCACTCTTCACGCGTGCAAACGGGAAGCGCCGTCTGTGTTGGTGTCGGTGGATTCAATTCCTGTCTTACCAAGTGTTCTACATCTCCTCGGTGTGCATGTCGTTGAGTGGTGTGGGCGCGTGTGTGCGTGTGTTTGTGTGTGCACGTGTGCATTAACCTTGCTCTCCCCTCCTCCGCTGCCGCACTCTCCCTTGTCATACCACCACTTGTTTTTCAGTTTGTCCAGAAGGCCCTGTTCGTTCAACTTTAACACCGCCAGGTTCACCGCGTTTCTACATGAACACAGTGGCTGTTAGCAGTTAGCTCAGGGTCTAGATGAGGGTTTACAGCAGCTAGCATCATACCATTACATGCTTGTAACACTAGTAAACACAGCAAAAACCTGCCTGCAAGACCGCCTTAGCTGATATTTCAAGTTTGTCATTAAACTATGCATATGTAAACATAGTGGCTGCAACATACTTAACTGCATTATCTCACCGTTTCCCCTTGCAGGCAAAATATCAGTTTGAGTACAAAAAAAACAACCTTGATGCAAGCTGGAAATGTGGTCGAGGCTATAGGGCAGGGCACTGGAAGTTCCTACACCTTCACACATGTTGTAATGGTTAGGCAAGGTAGTGAGAGGTTATGGGAGAGTGGAGGGTGGGATACTAGTAGAACTCTCCTCCCACTGCACCGCTTTCAACTTTCTTCTTGCATCTCCTGCTTGTTGTTTCATAGCCATCGTGGCTCTCTCTTACAGCCACTTTCATCCTCAATAGCATAGTACTTATTCTACTCTCATCTGATACTTCATTTTGTATTATTTAACATTGTGGCAAATTATGTTCAACCTTTTGGGATTATTGAGTGATTTATCCTGTATTTTTGATGTAATTCTCCATTTTAGAAGGTAAACATGGCCGATAAAGCACCATGTTCACATTTGTAGATGTTGGAATCCTACTGGACCTGTTTCTGTACTTGTCACGTAAGGTTATTTGTATGAAGCCATCAATGGATGACATGTTTGTCATGTTTTGTACATTTACATTATTTTGGTTATATCTAATATGATTAATACTTTCTCATTACCAAAATTTGTCGTCAAACTTCAAAATTCAAAATGAATGAGAAAATCAAGCGATTCAAGGGATTACACGTTTCACAATCCACTGGGATCTTGCCTTGAATCTGAGTTAACATCAAGGTAGAAGGTTTGACTTTACCTTCAAGGGGAGACAGTTTTAATTGTAAAATAAATGTTTTACAATTAGTTTATAAATACAATTACAACTATTATAAATTGACATGGGACCCAATTAGTGCAAATACTATTTGATAATTATCTTCACTACATATATTTAAATAGATGAAGTCATTATTATGAGATGTGTGTCATGAAAAATGTAGTGTATAATGTATTATTGGTATTCCTCCATATCTGATCAGATGCTTGGCCTGGGCTCAGTTCAGTTCATTTTCGAGCCATTTAATCAGTCACTCGTTTATTTTACTTTAGTTCAATTATTTGAACTAAAGAGTAACACAGTTATAGATGCCATTGGCAAATTTGATAATTAATGAAAACCAATTGCTAAACTGAACCCATTCCACATAATCAAATCAACTCATACAGTTTTAACATTCACAATATCAATTAACATAAGATCTGAATACCAACATAATGCTAGGAGCAGAGACTTGCCAATATTATGTAGGCCTACATTGCAGTAGGTTAATTTCTCATTCAGCAGCATTTAAAAAAATCCTAATGTTTTTAGAATGAAAATGAAAGGCTTGATTCATTTTAATTTAGAATTTGGCATTTGTTATTACTTATTACTTATTTAGCATCTCTGTTTCTGGCATGCTGTGCAAATAACACGACAATTCATTTGTCAAGAATGCTAATTGAATTTAGCTGTGATCAAAATACATGAGTTGCTTTTAAAACAATCCACTTTCATAAAGAAAAGAGAGACAGAGCATGAAGGATTAACACAAATAAAAACAGTGAGACAAACCACATGTAAACAATTCCACTCTTATGTAAACTCAGATACCCCAGATGCATGACGACAAGTTGAAACAAATCTCTTTGGATTGTGATATCCCAGGGATGTTGCACTGATTCCCCTTTACGTTATCTCCACTTGTTAGACACTTGAGTACTTAAGCGATGACATGTTCATTCATCCATGCAGCTTAAGGGTGCACTGTCCCATTTCTCTAATAGAGAACCCATGTTGGGTCCAAGCTTCAGGGTTAGCCTCTCTTACACTAGGCTTGAAACAGAGCCTAGTGGGTTGGAACTAAGCAGTTGCAGAACATTTTTTCATGGCCACAGTCTTGCATTTAAGGTAATGATTGCTTGTGTTGCTCAGGGGTGCATATTATTTGAATCCAGTACGTTTTGCCTGTGAGTCCCTAGCCACTTCACTTGCCCCCATTATGTTCTTGCCAGCTAATGTCAGTTGCTATAGATGTTAATGTTGTCAAGTTCGGTATTGTGTTCCAGTAAAGATTAAATAGCCATGACTTTACTGGTGGGGAATGCGGTTCTTTTTTTTAGTAAGTCTTTGTCATTCCTGTTGTTAGAACTTTTGAATAGTCTTTCTTTATTCTAGAATATGAAACAAAAAGGTGCATAGGCCATTATTGTTGATGTATACTATGAGATTTGATAAAACATTACACATAACAAATAAGCGTTGTGTACTGTTCAGGGCATATTGTGCAAATGGGCCGTAATTGAAAAGATGCATTGTTTCCCAAAAACGGTTGCCTAAACTTTGCCTATGATGTATTACTTACTTACTTATTAAGTCAAGTAAAGCATCAAAGTAACCAGAGTGTACAATTCTAATCATTCCAGATCGGACTGCCCAATTGATTCCAGAGATAGGGGTACCTGCCCATTTCAAACAATGCACAGACATGCATATTCACACACAGATGCACACAGAAAGAGGTACATTCATCAAGTTAATACATTGACTGTCAAAACAGTCAATGTTTGAACTTAACTCACTGAAGTTCAACCATTTCCAGATAGCATAAGTTAAAGAGGCCAAAGCTCCTTTCACTGAGCAACTTTAACAAATCTTTTCCTCCGGGATCATTAAAGTATTCTGTATCATCATCAGTTACAGAGGTTAATCCATCTTATATCCCCCCCATCCACCATTTACTGTATATTACCACAATAAACATGAGGATATATGATTTGAAGCAAATAATTTAATGTGTGTTTTGTTTCAAATAGATAAATAAAAGGGAAGTGAAAATAATGAATTAGGAAAAATATATAGGTACCAGAATAATTGAGATGATAGAAGCATGGGGCCAAATTGTGTCTTTAAATCCTGCTATCCAAAACTGTTAAACACTTACCATATCCACCATCACCACCGCACACACGCACACACGCACACACGCACACACCCACCCACACGGGGGGGGGGGGGCGGGCGCGCCCCCCCCCCCCCCCCCCCCCCCCCCCCACACCCCCCCCCCCCCCCCCCACACCCCCCCCCCCCCCCCCCACCCCCCCCCCCCCCCCCCCCCCCCGCGCGCGACGACATAAGGCGGAGATGCCATAGTGGAATCGAGAAACCAAAATTGTTGTAAAAAGGGTGCCGGCTTCTGAGCTAAATGGAATGGACGGTTCAATCCTAACACACACAGAACAGTTTTTATCTTTCAGCTCCGAAATAAAACATTTATCGAAAAATAAAGGCAAGAGAGAAATCAGAGAAAGCAATGTCTGAAAGCATTTTCCTTTTAAATCTCACTGGGGCCTGATGTTGTGTCCACCTGGTGCTGATCTCTGCTTAGTGGCAGAAATCACTCCTGTCTAATCTTTTTTCCCCCTTCTCTTTGCTCCGTATCTCTTGCTCTATCTGGTACTTGCAGATGTGTGTGCGCTATCTTACATGCCTGCACACACACACTCACACACACACACACACACACACACACACACACACACACACACACACACACACACAACTATAGTAAAGCCCTTAAAGTGAAGCAGTAGGGGCCGCTGGGAGGAACGGCTGAGGGAAAGGCTCTTAGGGGCCCTTGATTGCGGTCAGTTAGCTCTCAGGAGGCTCGATGCTGTGGTGCCACTGGGAGCTCAGAGTGTTATTTCAAGAACGCTTCCTTTTACCTCGATCTCTCATCTCGGCTTTTCATCATCGCTGTTGACACACGCTGTTAGTTTATGTCTGGAGGTTTAATGTTAGGCATATTTAAAGGATAACCTGCTGTTTAGAGTTAGCAGTTTCATTGAAATTTGAGTTGGATAATGTTCAGACACGTTTATTTGCTTTGCTTTGGTGATATGTAAATATAGCCATGGCGTTGAAGGAGATTGTGGCAAAGCTAAACATGCAAAAATGTTGTTTGAATGTTTACCCTTTAGATGTTTTCTAATTCAATGTTTTCTGAGGCCTCTTAAGTATATACCAAGCAATTTGTATGAGACATTTATTTTTGTAAATAAACTAAATGTACATGTTTTTAACAGATTGGACAGATTCATGGCAATTCAAGACAATTTCAATGTTTTAATACCATGCTGCACGATGTCGAGTTATATTCATACAAAAAGACATGCAGCATTGTCAAAAGTGCAAAACGTTTTTAAAGATCACCTTACAGACCCGGGACCGCGCATGCGTGACAGGAGCAAAACACTGTGATTGTGATTGAGTTAATAAAACGTGCAAATTCCTAGCACTGGGGTGTTGTTTTCCCCCACATGCCACTGAGAACTACAGCAATAAGACTTTTTGTATATAACTATAATCCACGTCCATCACGTCCAAAGACATCATTGTCAGAACGAGAACAGCACAATGCTTACCATGCGTTTTGAGAGTTTGTGAGCTAAAAACATTCAATAATCATCATTAGAAATGTACTAAAATAGTTTGAGGTAACATCTTGTAAACATGTTCGTTGCTTTGTTCAAGTTGGCACTATATGCTCATCAAAACATACAGACCAGGCGATGTGTAAACAATTTCTGGCTCTTTACGCACAAACTTTACGCACACTGTCTTTCTGACTACATTTTGTTGTAGACATTTTTTCCGGAAAGGGTTCGTACCATTTGCATATCAATATTTTCCTTACCAATACACCGAGAGTGCCTTTTCAATGAGTGCATGCAGATTCGACATGCCGCGGCATTCATCGCTTCGCTCTCACATTTCTATCTAAACATGCGCTCTAGCTCAGTCCGATCATCACCGCTTCCACGTCTTTGGAAGGTCTCCGGTCCTTCACCAGAAAGTTAATCATACTCTCCGACTTGATCATCAGGTTGCATCCCAGGAAAAATATCCCGAACATCACCGTGAGCGAGAGCACGCACAGCACGGCGATCTGCACCACGCGCATGATAAACAGTTTCCTCTCGTCCGGCTGCAGCACCAGAGACCCGCCGTCGCTGGTCGCCACATCGGTGGCATTACAGCAGCTCGCCAGGGTACCGGCGAGAGTTTGGCTGCCGTTGAACAGCGCACCTTGGGTCAGCTCGAAGAAAGTGCCGTTCATGGTTGTTCCTCCTCGCGGATGTTCGGCTACTCGGAACGGAGGTGTCCAACTCCAAACACTGACCAACCAACGGTCACTAGCAAGCACAACTTTCCCGCTCGGCGTTCACGTTGGTTGAGGCTTGCTCTGGTGGGTGTCCTTAGGTGTAAAAACGCATCTCTCGAGGAGCCGGTGTAACACGAGACAGTGCCTGTACACCTGTGGTCGCCTGTGAGCTTTTGTGCCAAGTCTCTGGTGCGTTTCCAAGTGATGATGAGATCCCCTAGGAGCACACCACCGCTTTTATGAGGGGAGGTACTCGAGTGGCTCTAAGTAGATGGGGCTTTCAGCTAGTAGTCCATTATGATAGCCTACTTATTCTCTTTTCTCGAATCCAGTTTCTTGTGTTGGATTTCAACCCAATATGGGTTGAAACACGAAATTCTGATCATCCGTCACAATTGTAATATTCTGTTTAAGGGAGGGAGTGGAATTCTTATCAATATCATGTTGGCTGCTTTAACATAGACATAAAGGCTAACACATATGAATAATTTGTTCAACAACATTTGATATGTGACAACTTATAGAAGCAGAATATAAACAGGGTCTACATTTGAGAAAACCTCTAAGAAAGAAAGAAAGTGTAATCATGGAGTAAGCCCATGATTACGTCGCTTTGCTCTGGGAACTGCTTCTTCTGTGACTTGGTAATCTTATAAGGGAGCGATAAATATAGACTTGAAGAAGTGAAACTTGGAAACCAAGGTGCAACATTGATTAGAAATATTGGCTCCTGTTTCTATCTTTACTCTGTGGGTTCAGGGTTTAATTGTGCCCAACAGATAAGTTCTGAATGTGCCAAAGGCCTATTAAAGTTATGAGTAGGCCTGCCATTACGGAGTAGATAATCACTTAAGGAATAACCTAAATAATAAATCACTTTAAACACATTTTCGATTGAACATAAAAATGAAGCATTTTCAAAATTATGATTTTCATTTCAGTTAGCCTATAGCTCCCTTAGGAAAAAAATAAACCAAAACCCAACATTGATGAAGTTCTATGATACACTTTATTCATCCCCAATGGGAAAACTGGGTTTGGCACACAAACACAGCCTCACAGAGACATGTACGATACATCACATTCCGATTGATCATAGCTGATTGTACAACATACAAAGGTAATAAAGTAAAGACACTATGATTAAACATATACTGTTAGTGTTAAAACAGTGAGAATCTTCAAAATACTAGAATATAATTGACATGTTTGACAATTTAAACTGTGGACGGCAACAATTACTTCCTAAACTTCCTATGAACAGCTCTATAAAACAATTCCCCATGAAAACGATGTCATTGAAATACTTGATGAAAAAGCCTATCAACTAAATAAAAAAATAAATTAAGCCTTATTATAATTATACGGCACTGGTGCCGGAAAGCTTAGAAGTGTAAGTAACTGTTTCGCTCCTAATAAAAGCGTGACATCCCATCTTAGAGGCTCCTGGTGTACTAGCAGCTCCCAGGCCCCTGACTGACAGGCATGTGAATAAACAATGATTACCTCTGCACACAGAATCCTTCCATAGGGTTTGTTACTGGAGATTACTTATTAATGAGTGTTTCCAGTGAGAAACGCAAGTGTTTCATGCTCAATAAGAGCAAATAATCCTCTTACATTTTTGATTTGGTATATAGCCCCTAATTAACGTGGAAATCCAATGTGTGAAATTTGAATTTGTTCCTCAGATTTTCCAGTTCAGAGTGTGTGTGTGTGTGTGTGTGTGTGTGTGTGTGTGTGTGTCTGTGTGTGTGTCTGTGTGTGTGTCTGTGTTTGTGTGTGCAGCGTCATTCTAAAACAAGTCAGAGGAGACAAATGGACTCAAATCGTTCAATTACAGAAAAAAAAAAACCACACACACGAACGGCAGATTTTGTTTTCAAAGTCAACACTTGATTTTTGTTTTGCAACGCCCCATCAGATGCTTCATGGGGTTCTCTGCTCATTCTACAGACGACAATAAACATTCTATTATCTCTGAATCAACACATCAGGTCTGTCGGCTTGTGTTTGCAGTCTAGCGCTTCCCTAGCCAATGCGTGTGTCCAGCTGGGCTGACCTACCGCTGGCGTCTCTCCAATCGCGGACCTTAATGAGTCTAACTGTACACGGAAGAATATAAATATATTAGACACACATATAGAATGCGTGTCTCTGACTTGTTCCTAAGCAACCGAAAGACCTGTGAGCATACTGACAGATGGTTGCTGAAGTTATTTTGGTTTAGGGGAAGATAGAGGGAGGGATGGAGGGAGAAAGGGA
>JAOPJO010000088.1:9908918-9925965 GCA_027123675.1 Molva macrophthalma
TCTCTCTCTCTCTCTCTCTCTCTCTCTCTCTCTCTCTCTCTCTCTCTCTCTCTCTCTCTCTGTCTCTCGCTCTGTCTCTCTGTCTCTCTCTTTCTCTCTGTCTCACTCTATTTCCTCTATCTCTCCTGCCCAGCTCCAACCCCCTACGATTCACACGTTCCACTTCTGTTTTACAACTCTATTTAAAAAATCCCTGTCTGGCTTTTTGTTTTTGCTCAATTCAGTCTCGCTCTTTCTGATTTCCTTCCACCGATCTCTGCCTGATCTTCTCCAAAGCTCAGGCATGTGATTAATAGGCAGGATTAAAGCATACTGTCGGAGGGGGAGAGAGGGAGAAAGAGAGGCAGAGAGAGCGAGAGAGGGAGAGAGAGAGAGGGAGAGAAAGAGAGAGAGAGAGAGAGAGATAGAAAGAGAGGAATGGTGTAAAAAAGCAGGTGGAGGAAAATATGTTTGTGTCTCAACGTGAGTCAAAAGAACGTGCCAGACAAGAACAAGACGGTCATTTTGTTGCTCAGTTCAGCGTGATGTCCCATTCTTATTTAGAACACAGCAAACACAAGTCTGCCAAAGGAAGCCAAAGAAAGATACGGCTGTGGCTGAGCTTGTGTGTCAAGTGGTTAATCAGTCTGATAAAAGCATGCGATAGTAGTTCTGCCATGCCCACTTTCTCTCAAAGTTTATGAAAAAGCGACGAGTGATTTTGTGCAATACAAGGGACGTTTTTTCCCTAGAGAACTCTGGGGACCTTTGGACCCAGAAGGATACTTGACAACCACTCTGATATGACCCTAAGCAAGTGGGGGCCGTTGAATCACTAATTCCTGCCTGAGCCAGTCATTACCAAAGCTTGTTCTCTCGCTCCATGTAAGCGTTTTTTTTCATTCAGTTTTACACGGTGTGTCAGGATGCCGCCTGGACATGTCATTTTGTTCAGTTGCTTGCTGTCAGCACACTGCGTTTTTGCCAGTGGAGAAGAAGAACTGCTGTCAAGGCAGAAAGTCTTGCTGTTGTTGTTGCCGTGGTGAACGTAGGTGACCACTGGTTGTCTGGAGACACCAGACAAGCATGACAACATGCTTAGGTCAACCATAATGACCAAACGTTGGGTTGTTATGAAGCAAGTCATACAAATACCTGTCCAG
This sequence comes from Molva macrophthalma, assembly GCA_027123675.1. Taxonomy (NCBI): domain Eukaryota; kingdom Metazoa; phylum Chordata; class Actinopteri; order Gadiformes; family Lotidae; genus Molva; species Molva macrophthalma. The sequence continues at coordinate 9,910,061 of JAOPJO010000088.1, forward strand.
TCATGCAACAAACAAAGAAAAACCTGGCTCAAGTAGCCTAAGTCACAGACACCTTGGCCAACTCCCAGACGCAGTCGCAATCAGCCACGGATGTAAACAGCGTTGGAACAGTGATCCCTATAAACATCTGGAACATAGTTGTGGTAAATAGTACGAAAAGTGGCAATGCCCTATGAAACACAATTGAAACAAACACGCAAACCTGTATGTAAATATCTTAGAAATTTATTTATTTATGTTAAAAACATGACACAGACGTAGGCTACTACTTTCATCAATTGTAACTTTGGTTAATGTGCAACCCCTATCCCTGGTTATGCTTTTCTGCAGAAAATATATAATATTACTTACTACTATTATCATTCCAACATAGATTAATATCATATCAAAAACAGTTACAAAATAACAAGACTTAGTGATGGTATTTTGTCACTATCTCTACACATATATGCACTGAAAAAGTAAGTGAATTTCCCTTCCCGGATTAATAAAGTGTTTACATTCCCACCTCCACCAGACTACTCAATTCGTCATTAAAACCACTTTTGTTATTTAATTCATTTAAACAGTTTTTAACATCTCAGTGGACCTACATTTCAGACCGGACTTGGACACTTTACACTTTGCCTTTCACTTGCACTCGTGTGTTGTCTTGTACTTATGTATTATGTCCGTCTCACGTGTCTTAAATGCGTCTCCTCTTTGACCTTTTCACCATGCGAACCAGGGTCCCTCAACGGTAAAATGAAGTCCTTTGAATCGGAGTTTGAAACCTGAATGGAGATATTCCTCTCTCAACAGGTCAGGGGACGTGCGACTGCGGCACCTGCCAGTGTGACGCGGGCTGGAAAGGCGCCAACTGCAACTGTTCCCGGCGCGTGGACACCTGCATGTCCAACCTCGGCATGCTGTGCAGCGGCCGTGGCCACTGCTTGTGTGGCAAGTGCGAGTGCACTCAGGTCGGGGCCTACGGACCCACCTGCGAGAAATGCCCCACGTGCCCTGACGCGTGCACCATCAAAAAGTAACTTCTTTTAGATGACATGAATAGGTTTTTCTTTCTATTGAGTGTGTTTCTAGTCTTTCTTTTTTTTTTATATACATCCAAAAGCGACCTACTTACTCAGATACAAGTCACTAAGGGAGAGCAGGGGAGGGGACAGGGAATTTTGCTCAGTGTTGCCCACATGTGGCTTGTGCGTGTGGACACACCAGCGATCGAAGCCAGTACCTTTTTCACTGGGACTCGGAAGACTCTAGCCGCTATACTATCCTATCCCCTTGCATCGTATCCTTCTGCAGCCACATAAATATATCTTTGATGGGGGCTCAAAATAATTTGCGACAACCAATTAACGAAAGAGCAATGAGATACAGTGCAATATGGATAATGTCTTTGATGCTTTTGTAATAATGTGTTTTTTCTGGCCAAGGGTGCTTTGTGGCTGCAATTATTTCTAATATTTTCAGGGAGGGGGGGAAAAGTAATTATGTGGAATCAGAATGGTTTTAAAACTAACTGACCAGGTTCTCCGTGCTATTTGGTTATCCGTTGGGATTTCCCATGGTAAGATGTCAGATTTTGACTTGTGTGTTATCATTGCGCTAACAGGGATTGCGTGGAATGCAGGCACTTCTTGCGAGGACCCCTCAGCGTCGACAGTTCCTGCGCCAGAATCTGCAAGGATGAGATTGAGCCGGTGGATCAAATAAGTCAGCCATGGTGTTTTTACACGTCATACATGACATACTGTTCTTTGGGATGCATGTTAAGTTGTTGTTAAAGCTGTAATTTACATTTTTTTTAATACTAAGCCTAATGATTCCTACATACATACCTTTTACTTGTTGTTTTTATTTGTTCTGAGAACTACTTGCAAGGGTTTCATATTAACTATATGCAAATGTATAGGTGGTTGGGTTCACAACACAATACAGTGACTCACTATGTTGTGATTACCTTGTTTCATTCACTGTCCATAATCTCTTGTTTGTTACAGAAAACAATAAGAATGCAGTAAACTGTTCGTACAAGGATGAAAATGACTGCGTGGAGTATTTTCAATATTTTGAAGATTTAAGTGGGAAATCCATCCTGTTTGTGATGAAAGAGCCAGGTAAGCCATGGCATGTGGCCTTGTGTGTGTGTGTGTGTTGGTGTGTGTGAGTGAGTGTGTATTTGTGTGTGTCTGTGTGTGTGAGTGTGTATGTGTGTTTGTGTGTGTGTGAGTGTGTGTGTCTGTGTGTGTGTGTGCGTGTGTGCACGTGCGTGTGTATGTGTGTGTGTGTGTGTCTGTGTGTGTGTGTGTGTGTGTGTGTGTGTGTGCGTGTGCGTGTGTAAAAGAAAGGCATAAGAGAGACAGAGACATGGAGAAAGAAGAGCAGGAGTGTATACGTGTCCACTTAAGCATACGAGACATGCAGACAGGCAAATACTGGGAAATTGAAGGCTAGGAAAGCAAGAAGGCTGTTCCCTTCTATCGTCGAATAATGTGAGCCGTGGCAGGCAGGATCAGCAGCGGAACAGCGTGAGCGTCTATAATAATAATAATTTAATAATTATCATTCCTGGCTCACCGGGACAGAGCCTGGTAGACAGCAGAAGGATTGCATTACGGAATATTATTATGTTATAAACTTCTTTGGGGATATGCTGACTTTATAATTCTTTTTATTCTCCACTTATTCTCCTCCTTAAGGCTCATTTAAACTCCCTTTACGTATGAAATTCGATACGTCCATTTCAAACGTTGTAACCGTTTGACCGTTAACCGTTGTAATGTTGGATACAGAGGGACACGCCCCTGGCAGCATGGCGACGGTGGAAGAGGTTGTAATAATGAAAATCGTAAGAAAGAGGCAGCAGTGGCAGCAGCGTTGTAGACAGCGATGGTTTGTGAGGCCTTTAAATACACAAACATGTGGATGGAGAATACTTCTCACTAATATTACCAATGAGAGAAATGACGACGGACATCATTTTTAAAATGTCTTCTTCGTGTCCTATGGTTGTGTCTTGTTTGAACTATAGCTACACTGCCCCCACGATTTCCGGTGGTACTGCTGCGGTAGTGCTCCGTTTCGTCCGTTTCGTCCGTATCCGTAAGCTTTCAGAATACGTCCACAAATACGGACGATATGAACACAGAGAACGGACAAAGGCTCCGCCCGTGTCCGTATACGTATCGAATGTAGAGCATAAATTTGCCTTTAATTAATGTATCCTATCTCAGATGTTGTCATCGTCCTCATCGATCCTTCCTTTTTTATTTTTAACCCCTACTCCATCACCACCGTCACCACCTCTGTCTGTCTCCTCCTCCCACTCTCAGAATGTCCAAAGGGTCCTGACATCCTGGTGGCCCTGACGGCTGTGGCCGTAGCAGTTTTGTTTTTAGGCCTGGTTGCTCTCCTCATCTGGAAGCTGTGGGTCACCATCCTCGACCGGAGAGAGTTTGCCAAGTTCAACGACGAAAGGGCCAAGGCCAAGTGGGAAACTGTGAGTTAAAATGTTGCCCACCGTATGACACCATGGGTTATCCCATATGGGATAATATATGGGCTATTATTTATTCCTCTAAAAAAAGATTGTCTTGTGACGCAAAAGGCGCTTATATCGTATCACTCACCACTTTAAAAACACAATATGCTGCGATCTGATGGTAATGATAAAAAAATGTATTAGGAAAATCCTAATGTGAGGAAATTACTACAAATCATGTTTTTTCTCTTCTGTGTCCCTTTCTCCAGGCTAACAATCCCTTGTACAAAGGAGCCACCTCCACATTCACAAATGTGACATACAGAGGGAACTGAGCACAGCGACAAAATTGAAAAGAAAATACCAATCTCAGGGGTCTCTCTCTCTCTAGTCTGCACGACATGTGTTGTACTACCACGAGAATGTACAGGGAGGGAGCACCTTTGTTACACTGTTACGTGGCCACCTACTGTCGAATTGAATTAAGGACCGTTTTCAATATGTTGCCATTGTGCAAAAGATAATGACATTTATTTAACTGTTTCAATTGGGGTTGTGTCATTCACCCACAACCAATAGGATGTGGTGTAAAGCTGAGCATGGGATTAAACATTAAATATGGCCAATAAAACAAGACCAGATGCACAATCATGCAATCACTTTTGTTGTATTGTTATGTAGGCCTAGCACCAACTGCTGAGAATGTTACCTTTTTTTAATATATGCACTAAACTGTCCTGTATTGTGAATGTGTCTATATGATATCTTTGTAAAATTGTTTCGCAAAACATGAATAAGGTAGTCTGTTGAGCTTGAAAATCTGGATTTATCCTGATTACCTTTTTTAATAATCATAATAATAACAAAAATAATAATTATTATTATTATAAGAATAAGAATACCCAGAATAGTAATGTAATAATAACAATAATGATGATAATAATAAATGTTATTTGCTTATAATTTCGGCTAAATATAATAATAAACATTGGCTTGTCACCTGCAAGCCAATGTTCCAAGATCAAAAGATGTTCAAAGATGCAAACATCTTTGAACTTCTTCTATCAGCAAAATGTGTCTTTGCACTGTTCATTTTAACTATGCAGCAAACCAACACTCTCCCAACCAATCCTGTGCAATGTTTACATTTATTTCAGCTTTTGTGAAAAATGTTAGCAATAAATGGATCATCCTATGCTTGATATGCATAACTGATATGATATAACTGTTTTCTATTTGTATATAGTTTGGGTTAAAAATGGTACCACTCAAGTTTGATATTTTGTTTGGCTGTAAATGGAAGCCTGGATGTAAAATGTATATGAAACTTTTGAAAGATGATGAGTACTATTAATAGGACATCTGCGGTCCCTATAGGCTACTACAATGCATATGGAGAAAAGACAAATCCTACTTTTCACCTAATCTTATTTTAAGCTATGCATTCTTGTCGTGGCTATCATTGAGCACCATCTTGTTCTAAACATTATTGTTATCTTCTGTGTCAACCTGAACAAAAAAAAATCTGATAAACCAGTGAATAAACCTGCATCATGATATGCAAAACACCTTGACTCCAATCCTCTATTTTGTTCGTATTATTAGATTATATAATAATGAAATGTAAATGTAAATTAGAATTGATTGGTTGATTGATTTAATTGCATGCCTCAGTTTAAATGCGTTATATTCAGTTATTGGATATAGAAACAAAACATCACAACAAATAGATTCTGTAACATGATTAAAATACAAATAATGTGGAAAGAAATATACGGCAAAAAAAATGTCATGCTTGTGAGCAGATGAACATAATAATTGTAATATGCCGCCCTCTTTTGTATGACGAGCGAATTACGCCAACTTCAGATTTGATTTTAAACTGATTAATATATTGATGCTTTCAGTGACATATAAGGGTAATTATTTCACGTTGTATAACTATTTAGGTCGTTTTTTCTGTATAGCAATGCAGTCAATTCATTGTGCATGTGTCCATAATTGTTATGTGAAATTCTATGCTCAGAGTCAATGCTGCGCGTCTTTCCGGCGCGTCAATCCAACATGGCAGCGCCCCATGCTGTTGATGTAATGGACAGAGAAGGCATGGAAGCTGGGGAAATCCTCACAGATTCCTTAAATAGGGATGCGAAACGACCTCAGTTTGGCACACGTTTCTTGACAGATCCTCGCCAAGTCTTCCAACACAACGCATGGTATGTAAAATATTCCCCGAGGCAATGGCAGTTAAGAAATCACAATTGAAATGGTTATCAACGTCTGAGCCATTGACGTTAGCTAACTCAGAACAAAATTACCAATAATACTTATGAATGCCCAAGTAGTGCGTGTCTTTGGCGAGATACTGCGAAATCGCTGTTATTCATGTGTAGTGACTGCATGTGAGTGCATGTTATATCTTTAAAGGGACAATGTGGAGTGGACAGAGGAACAAGAGGCTGCTGCCAAGAAGAAGGTCCTAGAGAACAGCGAACCGCTCCCCACAGAAAAGCAAGGTTGTCTTTGTGCAATGACAGTGCATGTCCCATGTTTTATAAGTGTAATTTAGAGTAATGCAGGAGACTCCAAAAATATCCCCTACTTATTTCAAATATGGTACCGATCATAACTGGAAAACAGAGCCCCCAAATAGTTGATCAATCGTAGAACATCAGAAAAATATCTGTTAACACATATGTAATTACTTACATATTGCACTCTGGCCAGCTCGGTCTCCCTGGCTTGTCAACATAATATAGCAATGTGTGGGCCTACTGACTATATAAGGCTGTTGGAAAGTAGGATTTTGTTGCACAAGTAATCTGACAGTTGAACATGTGTTGATTTTGACTTGATTTTGACTGATGTATCGGAAATATTTTTCTCAACAAATGGATTAGATTCCAGCTTTTTCCCTCTCCCCCTTTACCCCTGTGTAAATTAATGTTGTAACTGGTGTTAATGTATTTGGTTGGCTTAAGAGAAATCTATGCTCTTATTTTTCAATGTCACTAAATGATTATCTTTTTGCAGATGAATTTGATTGCCGGGCAAACAAGTATTGGAATGACTTTTACACGATCCACGAGAATCGCTTTTTTAAAGACCGCCATTGGCTCTTCACCGAGTTCCCCGAGTTGGCCCCCAAGAGTTACCCCGGCCATGAATCCCTGTCTGAGTCAGCCGACGCCGAAGACACCCGGCCATGGGGTCTGGAGCAGGAACACAACAATGACGGGAGCGCTCTCCCTAACATGGATGCTGAATTCCCCGGCTCCTCTGCCTCGTACCGAATATTAGAGGTAGTGATCATTTCTTTGAAAAGTACTTACTTCTTAAGCACTTTATAATTATTACTTGATCAATAAAACCATCTGCTATACTCAAAATACTTACAGTTATTCCATCCATGTGCTGTTTTCACATTTTGTTAGGTATTATTGTCATGTAACAGAACTGGGATTTGTGTATGTCTTGTATACGTGTGTGTATATATTCTGAGATATATATATATATATATATATATGTCGTGAATATGAAATTGAGATGCAAAAAGTAATGTGAATGTGATGTGTATCAAACAGGTGGGCTGTGGTGTGGGCAACACAGTGTTTCCTATCCTGAAGACCAATAAGTGAGTACAAAGAAGAAAATATTTTTGCATTTAAAATGCATAAATTACTACTTCTCTCCAAAGTGTTTATACCAACTTAAAACATGTGCCAATGTTCTGTATATGATTTATTGTTTTGCAGTGACCAAGGACTCTTTGTTTACTGTTGTGATTTTTCCAGTACTGCGGTAGAGCTAGTCAAGGTATGAGACATATTATGGCAATAGAAACCCTTCATACATCTCTGGTCCAAGTAACTGAAACAATTACAACCATCTTGTTCCCAAGGCTAATCCAGAGTACGACCCCGACCGCTGCTTTGCATTTGTTCACGACATGAGCAACGTGGAAGCCGATTTCCCTGTACCCGACGAAAGCCTTGATGTGTTGGTGCTAATATTTGTGCTGTCGGCCTTGCACCCTGACAAGTAAGGAATCCCTTTTTTTTCCCTCTCTCCATTTCCTTTTCGCTGTCTGATTATAAAATCCGGTTGCACACTTCTACCCAACCATGCACCCTTGTTCCATGTCAGAATGCAGGCCTCCATCAGCAGATTGGCTCGCCTGCTTAAACCCGGAGGGGTGATGCTCCTCCGGGACTACGGACGCTACGACATGGCACAGCTGCGCTTCAAAAAAGGTTTGCATGGCGAGGTTTGCAAAAAGACCATCTCTGTTTCAGCTGGATTTATAAACAAGAATTTATGTCAACATCTGTTTGTTATTCTTGGCTGAAAATTGTTGACAAATTACATATTGACAAATCTCTGTTCTTGGTTTGTTGCAGGAAGATGTCTGTCTGAAAACTTCTATGTTAGGGGTGACGGGACACGAGTCTATTTCTTTACACAGGGTAATGTTAAGCAGACCTTATTTGAGAGTGTTTATGTCAACATGGTACGGCTGTGTTTGTATTATCTTTAAGTGTCTTTATTTATTCATAAACATTGATATTTCTCCCCCCAGATGAGCTCAATGAGATGTTCACAGTGGCAGGGCTGGAGAAGGTGCAGAACCTGGTGGACCGGAGGCTGCAGGTGAACCGAGGCAAACAGTTGACCATGTACAGGGTTTGGATTCAGTGCAAATACCGCAAGGCTCGCAGCCAGCTGCAGGACACGCAAGGTTGAGCCCGAAACAAGAAGGAGACCGCGTTCCTCGAAGAACAACCGAGAACCAAAGAAGAAGTTGACAAGCAAGCAGATATGCACTTGGCGAAAAGGAGTTTGGATTGTTGTAAGGAGCTTTTGGTTGAACACCAAAAGAAATAAAACATGCCTCTATGGTAGCTAGGGTAACAAGGATGAGTCTGTCACCAGCGTCATGACTGTGCATCTTTAAAGTTGCGTCTCATACTTAAAAGTGATAGTGTCTCGTTTGGACCCTGGAGCCGATGAATAATTGATCTGAAAATGATATTCAACATTTTTTTAATATTTATCTAAAGGTTATTTGTAATGATTGGTATTTGAAATAAAATGTTTCCCTTTTCCAACTCTAGAGTCTTTATTAGCCTTGAATTGTAGCTAAACTATAACTTATAACCTCAAGAAAAAACAAAAAAAATGATTTTGGCTTCATTACTACTCTATCTGCTCGGTGATCCAAAAATAACATAGAATATAACAATTATTTACATTGTTTGGTGCACATATATATTAAGTACTAATTTGATACAGAAAAATATTTTGCCTCAAACTATACTTTTTACTTTTTTCCTCGAATGTATACAAAAAGAGTCAATTGTATGGTCATGCTCATGGTGGCCCTTTTCAAGTGATACATTTGAGGAAAGGTGGGCGCTGTTTGGTTTTCAGGAATGGGCATTACCCTAAACAAGAGATTTGGGGGGCAGGCGTGGACAGAATGAGGTGAGGAGGCAAATACTTGAACAATCTCACGAGAAATTATGAGATTTAGTGATTATTGTTTACATTGCAAAAACATGAGAACCGAACCGAATCGATCCGGATTAAAATGAAATGATCACAACATCGGAACCTCCATAACATTTTTGCCTAGGATGAGGAACGCGCCAGGTATCGAACTTTATTTTGATCGACATTAAATTCGGGACTGAATTCATCTCGCACAAGAGAAAGTGACTCGCTTGAAGAAATAATTTACACCAGATAGAAAAACAACGCCGGGGCCAGAGGGTGGCCATTCTTTTGTACAAGATACCCGCTATATGGATGTTGTGGTTCTCGAAGAAAGGAATGTGATTGTGTGGGGATCCCCGCGTACGGAGTGCTGAAAGGCGGGTTTGGGATACCCCCAGGTTTTCGAGGCCTCAAAGGGAAACCTCCGCTGTCTGCCGTGAAGCCCGGCTGCCCACCCGCGTCTTGATTTTGAAGAGTCAGTACGCGAGGGACGTGGTGGTGTATGAGGCCTGGCTTGGGAGTGTCTGCTTAGCACTGGGGGGAGACAACGGGGATATTTGTGGACAGTAATTGGCTCTCCGGAGGACTACAGGCAATATTTATAAGAGTAAGTGTCTTACTGTGCTATTGGTTCAAAAGCAAATGTTGTAAACTGTCTGTGTCCCGAGTTTAAACATCGTGGCACAACACATTGAATGACAACACTGCATCTAGAATGTGGCTCTTTTTGACAGTCCAACGTTAGCATTTTAGCCAATTCATGCTAGGTAGCTGTGCAATTTTGCGAAATTGTACACGGCGATTATAACTTGATGGATTGTTCTACACGTCTGGACCATATTTGTTGACCCTAACAACCACTAAGACTGTTTTTCTTGGTTGATAACATCTCGTTATCAATCTGTTAGCTACCAGTCGGTTAGCTTCATAAATTGCAATGCTAGCTGTTAGCCAACATTGCTGGTTAGCTAATCTCAGTAGCTATGTCTAATCAATGTACGATATTTTTGCTCATGGTTGAAATTCTACATCCCTTATTGCTGGTCATTGTAACTGGGCTATATTACTATACGCAGAGGCTACTTGTGTTAGAGATTAATCACAACTAATGTCAGAATACAAAGTAACAACTTGCATATTGTATACCTACTCGAGATTTTGTCTGTGTAATTCAACTCAACATGTCATTAATATAGGGCGTTTATTAAGCTTGACTTTATGTAATAGTTCCACCATTAGTGTCCTCTTACTGCAACTAAAATTGAGTAACATGAGTTGTATTGTGTTATCACATTATACTGTTGTTGCAAGGTCTGTTCACATCTTGATAAAAACTACAATCTTACTGACAGCATTATACCGATATTGTGACATTACTGATATTGTGTCTTGTATGTTCTGTACTGTTATCTGTTTTGTGACGGTTTTAATATAAACAATAATAGGATATCATAAATAAATGCAGATGACACTGGGGGAAATATTTTGCCCTGGTATCGGTGTCATAGTTGAGTCAGAGCTGAAATGTTCCCTATTCATATAGATGGAACCATGGAGCCATGACTCACCACAGCCAGTACTTTGAAAGTAGTAATCGGTCACACCAATGTAAATATGACAGCCCTGGCCCCCTTCTCCATAACCTGTAACCTCAATACTTTGTCATTGCAGCCATGATGGAAGAACTGCATAGCCTGGACCCCCGGCGGCAGGAGCTGCTGGAGGCGCGATTCACTGGCGTTGGCGTAGCTAAGGTTTGTGTACATATATATGTGTGGGATAGAGCAAGGTAGCCGACACCTTTTTGAAACTTGTTCTTTGTGTCTACTTTTCTCTGTCTCTTTGTCTCTGTGAATTCACTGTTTGGCCTCAGACAAGTTTGGCCCTGGTTCTTCTCCCCCCCCGCCCCCGCCTCCCCGTCTTTCTGTCTCTCTGGAGAAGGTTCAGCCATGTCTGGTTTTTTTGGCTGGTGTGGTATGGAGTCCCTCTGTTGATCGCAATACGGCTGTATATGTGACTGACTGTTACTGCCAAAAAAGGCCACAGACGGGACAGGAGCAGTGGGAGGAAGTGGATGAGTGGAGACAGCAGTGGGGGTTGGGGGGTGGGGGGCACAGAGATTGGTCGTAGACCAGGTGTGAGTGGAGCCAGGGTTTTAAGGCAGATGAAGCTGCCTCCTGTATGAAAGTGATCTTGGAACAGGGAGAGGAAGTGGGGCATCGGTGCCAGGGGTGGGCACCGTGCCAGCCATAGGCAGAGCCGATCCGGGAGCATGGCATGGCTGCTGCCGCAGAGAAAATGGCGGCTCCCCTCTAAGACATCAATGGCACAGGCTCCCACTATGATGGGGCTGTGCTGTCGGTGTTGAGGGATGCAGAGAGCAGTGCGTTAGCAAAGGGCTAAAGAGGGAGGGCAGGAGAGAGAGATGTTGGTTGTCTAAAACCCCTTGATACTGTTGGATAGAGGGAGCAGGTTTCTTTTTTCCTTGACCTTGAATAACCCTATCACATGGCGACTTTCCATTGTCAGTAAGTAAGCATAGCAGTAGGAAGTGTGTAGGGGTAGGAGTTTGATATCCTGTGAGGCTCAAGAGCCAGCATGACTACGGTACTAGCATACAATAGAACTCCTACTTTTTTTAGTTCGTTGCAAAGTCCCATTTCCCGTGAACTAAAGAAATGAAAAGGTTCAGAATTGTGTTGTCTGCATAGAGCGTGGCATCTATTGTTCTTATCGGGAGGGTGAAGAAGTGAACTGTAACGGCGAGGTGAGAAGAGCACACGGCCGACGGCGGTATCTTAAGGTGACAGGCTTATGAAGGAGCACGCGTCTGCCTGATGCTCAGCCATTTTAGGAAGGTTCAGCGAGGGAGCTCTGGTGTGCTGTGCTCTGAATGACTAAGTATCTCTCTCTCTGATTGGGCAGTGCCTTCTGAATTCTGATGGGATGACTGACAGGCATCACCTTGGGAACCGGCATTAGGACTGATAGGCCTACATGCAGTGACAGAATAACAGTGCTCTGCGCTGCTTCTTCCTCTTTCTTTCATTTTTTCTCTTTTTCTCAGATATTCCCTACAAAATATTCTCTACAAAATTATCCCTACACAAGACTTGCACAACCCCTTAACCTCCACATGTTTTTTTTAAACAGGGTTCTGGACAAAATGAGTCATCGAATCAGAGTCTGTGCAGTGTGGGCTCTCTCAGTGATAGAGAGCTGGAGGTGAGTGTCCCACTGCCACATGCGTCACATGGGTGGTATATTGATTTATCAATCACGGAAACTTGAATTGTTTAGTCCTTTTTTTTTTGTTGAGTTACGGTTTCAAGATGTCTGATGACATCACCTCTCAACCTTAGCTCTAATCAGGGGCAAGGAATAGCTAGCTAACCCAGTTGGGAAAGGAATCCATTTTGAGAAAGAACACATACAAGGGTCCCATGATGGCTAGGAGTGTTTGTGAGATCGTATTGGGTTGAGTCAGAAAAAAATTGTAATTCAACGTTGTGATTATAATGGCAAAAATAAAACATGAATGTTGCAAAATGATGATGGAATAATGGAAAGGATATTTCTGTATTATGTTATTTTATGCATAGCTTTGTCTTATTTTGTAACGGCTATTTCAACAGACTCCAGAAAAGAAAGTAAACGATCAGAGGGCAAGAAAACGGAAAGCAGACCCTTTCGATGGCACACAAGGTGAGATCGACTGTTCCCTGTGCGTGCTTCTCTCTCCCCCATCGTGTTCTCACCTACATACCATGTACACACCCCCAATCCTATACTGATTGTTGTCTCTGTTCCAGGCAAAGCAGGCGCAAGGGGACACAAGATTAGTGACTACTTTGAGGTGAGTTTGCTGGAAATTGTCCACATTTTTCTAGGTTTCCATGTACTCTCTTTCAAAGCACAACCCGCCACATAACTTTCAGTCTTCATGTTTTATCGGAAATTTCTATTTTTTTTTTAATGGTGTTTTGGCTTTTGATCTCTCCGGCCTTGCTCACTGCATGTCCTCTCACTCTGTAAGTTTGCGGGAGGCAGTGGCCCTGGTACCAGTCCTGCCAGGGGGGTTCCCCCAGTGGCTCGCTCTTCCCCCCAGCATTCCCTCTCCAACCCCCCTGTCACGGTGAGCGCGCTTGCTTTTACCTCTCTTCTTCTGGCCTTCTTAACCTTGCTGCAGCTTCTAATGACACCCCGCACTCATGCAGTCTTGAAGGAAAATACCGGTCTGGGTGATAAAACCATTTCAGCCGTTAAGATGTCTCTGCGTTCCGATTCCGCCGGAGATCATTTAGTGTACACAGCTTGCACACAGATAGAAAATACTTATTTTAGTCATACATGGAGCATGTTACAATCGCATTTGGAAGTGTTAATCTATAAATCAGTCTAAAACGTTTAAGAATAATTTGAATGGTATAACTGATTTAGAGTAATCAATTGTAGTCATTTGACCTAAAGTGAATGTCATCTTGTCATTTTGGATGTGTTACGCCACTGACTGACTATTCTGTCATTTGCAAAAGTGTACTACAAAATAATTGTTAGTTTACTGACCTACTATTCAACTGATACCAAAAATGTAAACTGCCAAAAATGTAGATGAGGTTATCCACTAGGGTTTATGACATGACGTGATTTGAGAATGTGTTATGGGACTTGGTTTTAGGTGATTCAAACCGCTTCGTTTTTTTGTTGTTTATTTATCTCTTAGGTGCAGCAAGGAAGTCCCTCCTCTATAGGTTCAGCCAACACTGAGCACTCGACGTGTTCTCTGAAACCCGTCACTCTGCACTTGTTTCACAAAGCCACACAGGTAGAGCAGTGATACCAATATGATAGATTTATATCCAAATGAGAATAATGACGTTGGTTCACGTGAATTCATAGGCCAATACAAAAATATAACAATACATATTACATGTGTCATTTCTATGCGTTAGCGGTTGTGCTATCTAATTAACAGAGTAGATCAATTCTAAATAAATATTTTTTAATAAACACAGCATTGAGAACACAAATCCCCATATGTATGAAACTTGCCCGCCCTTCTCTTGCGGGATTATAAAACAGCAACATTGCCTACAGTATCACTGTATCAAGGATGTTGGCCCAGACCCATTTGAACTAGGATTCAGCAATATAGTGAACAATGTCACGCCTCAGTAGATTTCTATTTGACACTTTTCATGAGATTCAGCACTTTTCTGTAGCTTACAGACAAGTTTACATCAATAGTTACTCTGAAGTTGCCAAACTACATCTAAAATGAAAAGAAGAAAATATTGTTCAAATATGGTGGTTTTTTTTGTATACATTTGACAGCATTTTAGGTTATCTTGTACATGTATTTTTGGTTTGTTTCATTACTTCTGTCAAATCCTGTTCTGTTTTTCTCTGTCTTGTAGTCCGACCTTACGATAGAGAAACTAACTGCAATGGAGAACAACAAGAACTCTGACCTGGAGAAGAAAGAGGGCAGAATTGATGATCTGCTGCGGGTACTAGTCTTATCCTACCATCTCTTAGATCTGCTTTGCCTTATCGGGGAGCCTCAAGCCGTTTTCACACCAAAAGCGAAGCGAATTTTCAATTTACGCGAGTGAACCGCAAGCATTTACTCGCGCCAAGAAACGCCAACGTTTCTTTCTGCCAGCCACCAGTGCGACTCTACTTGTTGTGGAAGACCCGGAGACATCAGAGAACCCAACGCCGTCGTGTCTGGGTTCATAACCCAGACACCCAGACACACAAACCCCATCCGGAGGCACACACAATCAAGTCAATTCAACAGTCTTCTCCAGGAGCTGCATCTGGATGGTTTTGTGATTCAATCAGGAGTTTTACATTTAGGGCATTTAGCAGACGCTTTTATCCAAAGCAACTTACAGCCATTCCTACACCGACGGCGGAGTCAACCATGCAAGGAGACTGCCAGCTCATCGGGAGCAGTTAAGGGTTAGGTTTCTTGCTCAGGGACACCTCGACGCTCAGCTAGGAGGAGCCGGGGATCGAACTAGAAACCTTCCGGGTACAAGTCAACCCGCTCTACCTCCTGAGCTGAGCCGACTACTGAAGGACTTCTGGACGTGAGTGACGCTGAGAGAATCTCAACGCTGACGGTCCTTCATGACACAGCTTCACGCGAATTTCACACCAAAGTTCAAATATTGCAACCCGAGCGAAAAACACGAATGAGGCGAATTCGCGTCGTATAATCGCGCAAATTTTGCATCGTTTGCGTCGTATAATCGCGCAAATTTTGCATCGTTTGCGTGGTTTGCGCCACACCATTCACGCCGACTTTGTATGTAATTGCGCCACGCCAAAAATTCGCTTCGCTCTTGGTGTGAACGCACCTTTTTAGGGGAGCCGCTAAGCATGTGTCCTGAAGCTTCCTCCTTGACCCTTTAAATCATCATCATCATCTTCTTCTTCGACTTCCTTCCGGTGGTCACCCCGGGGTCGTCATGGCAGGATGTTGCCGTCGTATGGAGATGAGCAAAAATGTCCTTCTATAACTGCCAATACCAATAGTGACTTAATACTTTCTTATCAGGGTTGGAATCGAAACCCCACCCCCCCCTCACACTGGCGGAGTTAATGCCCATGCCCCCCCCCCACCAGCCAGCAACACAAGGCCTTCAAATATCTTGTTCCTTAATCACAGATGTTGACGTAAAAGTGTACACAATTTACACTCAATGTACACACAACGGTGTACATTGAGTATGGAGCACGTTTGAGTCTGACCTCTCTGCCCTTCTGCGTGCGCTACAACAGGCGAACTGCGACCTCCGGCGGCAGATAGATGAGCAGCAGCGCATGCTGGAGCGATACAAGGAGCGTCTCAACAAGTGTGTGACCATGTCCAAGAAGCTGCTGATTGAGAAGGTATGTACCACCACCACCACCACCA
>JAOPJO010000088.1:9927707-9953496 GCA_027123675.1 Molva macrophthalma
TGTGTGTGTGTGTGTGTGTGTGTGTGTGTGTGTGTGTGTGTGTGTGTGTGTGTGTGTGTGTGTGTGTGTGTGTGATCGCTGCCAAAAACACGCTGTGTTTTTATATCTGTCCTCACAGGTTATCACAGGCAGAGTACCACGAACAGGAGGAGATCTTTAAACTGAGATTAGGGCATCTTAAAAAGGTAGGTGTTTTTTTTCTCTTATTTGTTCAATCATTCATTATAATGTATGGATGTCCTTCTGGAGATGGGGACCTTTGTGTGACACCTGGCTGTCCTCTTGCAGGAGGAGGCTGAGATCCAGGCAGAGCTGGAGAGGCTGGAACGTGTCCGGAACCTGCATATTAGGGAGCTCAAGAGAATCCACAACGAAGACAACTCTCAGTGCGTTGCTTTCATTGTCCTCAGTTCACCGCCTTGTTTTCTACTATAAGAGATCAAATCTGTACTTGTAATGTTAAATAGCCGCCTTGTGTTTTACTGATGTATACGAGATCAGGTGTATACCACACTTAAACCGTACTAGATGACTGCTTCGTTGTTTCTAATATACATTAGATCAGGTCCATACTAGACCTTTATTATAATATACTTTTATTACACTGGTATTGATCTATACTAGAGGTACACTATATTATAGACCTTATCTATACTAGCTGGCTGCATTGATTAGAATTCTATGGGAGGGATTGCGTTTGATAATAAATGGTTATGGTTCTTTTTTCTTCCGGATTCCAGATTCAAAGATCATCCAACGCTCAACGACCGCTACCTGCTGCTCCACCTTCTTGGGCGAGGCGGATTCAGTGAAGTTTACAAGGTGCGGTTATCCTTATCATGTCTTCCATTCAGGATAACATGATGTCTGCATAGACATCCCTACTGATATGTTTGTGTAATTGGGTTTTTGTAGGGGGAAAAAAGCTGTCGAAAATACCATTGTTATATAATCAAACACGTACTGATATGTCTCGAGTTGCCTTATGTTTTGGTTCTAGTCTGAAATATTTCCATACTTTTCTAAGGTTGTATTGTTTATTTTTTATGGACCCATTCATAACTTCCCCTATCACAAGAGATAAGCAACATTGGATCTTTTGTTTGTTAGACCAAACAATGAACTTCCCAGCATGGTTAACATTCTGCCTGAGATTCCTCTGACTATTGTGCAATCATGAGAAGAATTCAACTTGTCCTATGAGACACATTCTGATAGTTGACACGTTTTGAATGCTAGTCGTCTCACTGCTGATGACGTAATGGCAGTTTTAGCAGCTAATGTAACATGTCATCACTGATTTATTAGTTGGCCATACAAATACATTCAAAGGTTAACTAAATATTACATTTTTTCACTTTGTGGAGCAAAAGTAGAAGCTATGGTCCAGCGCCTCTGGGTTATTAAAAAAAATTCCAATAAGCTAAGAAACCATCTAATAACTGAGCGTTTGTGTTGCAGGCCTTTGACCTGACAGAGCAGCGGTATGTCGCGGTCAAAATCCACCAGCTGAACAAGAACTGGAGGGACGAGAAGAAGGAGAACTATCACAAGTCAGTGATTTGTTTTTCTTTTTTCTTTTACCGAGGGGCCATTCTCTGTCACAAAGAGTAACAGTTGCAATCAACACAGAAAGCCGTGCTACTCACGCCGTGTTGTAATGCATTTCAGACATCCTCGACTCTCCGTATATGAAAGACAATCTGGGCTCAAATATATCATGTGTTTTCCTCTCTGTTCCAGACACGCGTGCCGGGAGTATAGAATTCACAAAGAGCTTGACCACCCGCGGATAGTCCGCCTCTACGACTACTTTTCACTTGACACCGACTCGTAAGTCCTTCTCTTCTCTTCTCTCTCGCTTGCAAACATCTTCCGCCTGGTCTATTCACGTATTCCTCAACCAATCACATTGGAACTTTCGGACTTGGATCTACATAATATTTCTGAGGCTGTTCCGCACCACCCATGCCTCATCTAACCAACCCTACGTTGTTTTTGTTCTGTTTTCTGTCCCAGGTTCTGCACGGTTCTGGAGTACTGTGAGGGGAACGACCTGGACTTCTACCTGAAGCAGCACAAGCTGATGTCGGAGAAGGAGGGCCGCTCCATCATCATGCAGATTGTCAACGCCCTCAAGTATCTTAACGAGATCCGACCGCCCATTATCCACTATGACCTCAAACCAGGTTTGCCCCCAGCCCAACCCCAACAGCCATACCCAAGCAAATGCTAAAGCTCTGTTATTGAGCATCAACTAGGATTACAAATTAGACTTTATGAATGGTAAACCAACAGCAAATGTTGCTCAAGTAGAATAGGTTTTTATTCAGTGTGAGGGAGATCCATTGGCCCGGTGCTCAACTTCTGTTGGACATGGTAAGAAAGGAAGACAAAATAGCCTTTTAATTGTTGTGATTGTGATCCAGGTAACATCCTTCTGGTGAACGGAACGGCCTGCGGAGAGATCAAAATCACAGACTTCGGCCTGTCCAAGATCATGGATGACGACAGTTACAACTCTGTTGACGGCATGGAGCTGACGTCCCAAGGAGCAGGCACATACTGGTAAAAGATCAACTCCAAAAGATGTATATCAACTTAATACGCATTATTTCACAGCGCTAACAGAACACCTCCGTCTTTGAACAGTTACAAATTAATTCTCTACCATTCCAACATTAACAATAACGGTCAGAAAAATAACAATAGTCCCAAAGCATTGCTGACTAATATTAAAATTTCCGCTGTTTAAGTTGATAAAAAAACAATAACAGTATATATTAAATTAACTATATCTAGTTGTTGTTTGTTTCGGTGGCATAGGCCACGAATTCGTGGTTGTAAGCAGCCTCGGCCGCATCGCCACCCCCCTTTGTACATTATTTTCCAATTACGGGACACCCCATCGTGGTTAATTACTTGCATATACTCTGGAAGATTCATGTTTAGTCATCTAGCAGACACTTTCATCCAAAGCACCTAAGGGCTCCTGCCCACTAGGCGACTTTTAAAGTCGAGGCCAATTTCAGCAAGTACACACTACTGTGTGTGTGTGTGTGTATCTCGGACCGAGGGACTTACGGCCTTGACGATCAGTCTTTCCTTGCTGTCGGGTCAGTGGTTCACACTAGCAGACTGGGAACATGCAGAGGTACACGCATGAAGACTCCACTGTCCAATTATCCACGCGTTCTCTGAAAACTCGCTAAATCTCGCAGGAACACATCCGTTCACATTTGCTGTGTACAAACTGCAGGATATATAGCCCGATTTTCCCCATTATTTTGAAGGTTCTCAAAAATCTTTTTGCCAGATTATCCTGTGGTGTGGGGTATGTTCAAATTTGATTTTCCTTCCCTAAAACTGATCGGGCCGCACCGATTCTAAATCGCGAATTCAAAAAAAGATGTTAAAAATGCACAATCCGAAATCCTCTAGTGTGGGGGGGAAACCCAGAGGACAGTCGCAGTGAAATGAGTGTCTCGTCGGAAAGAATGGCCGGGAGCCATTCGGACCTGTAATCACAACAGAAGCCATGGCGGGTAAACGCAAAAGGGTCATGGAGTTGAGTCCAAGTCCCGCTGCAACATGTACAGTCCATTTCCATGCCGTCTCCATGACTTCGTCCATAGTTCCTTAAGATGTCCGCCATGTATGTTTACACTAAAGACATGTTGATTGCGAGATAGCAATTGTGATTTGCGAGAGTTTTGGTTTTAGAGAATCAAGACTCGGTTGATTTGCTTAGTGTTCTGTGCTGTCTTGGCAAACTCGTTTCCTTCCCCACACTAAACTCTGAAACCAGTTAAATGGATCTTAATTTTTTGTTAGGTGTGTGTGTGGCCTCTCAGGTTTTCTAAATTTGAAAAATCGTCTAGTGTGTGCCAGGCATTAGATGGGAATGAGGCCCGCGAGGGAAATTTGAACAGAGACCCCTCTATCGACACCTCTTTTATGAACTGCCCAGTCATTTTTACTGAAACAGACATTTCAAGCACCGTTACAAGCCTGTTTTTCTGCAGGTTAGACAAAAGAACTTGTTGCTCTGGTAAATAGTTACACAGCCGTTTTTAGCCATTTAAAAAGGAAGAAAATCATAGCTTTATGTCTGATTGTCAACATTGTAATCTAAGCTATCCGAGCCATCCGTTATGAGGAATGAGCAGTTTGTTTCTTCCCCAATTGCTGTTGCCACCGTAATCGCTGATTTCTGTCATAGTCCCTCCAACACTACGTGAGTCGGGCCCGATAATATCAATCCGGTGTGAAAAGATCGTTGCCCTCCCGACTCTACGGGGGGCGGCAAAATCGAGTGTCTTGAGGCCCCCCACACTTCACGACCATAACAGCCAATTTCATCCCAGATTAGCCTTTATTTTCACCTTTAAAATAATATGATGCTCAAAGCAATAACTTTGCTTCGGATACTTTAAACCTTCATTTTATTGGGTCCGATTTCTATTATTACAGTTTTTTTTCCTTACTCTTCCTTTCAACGCCATATCAAGTTTGGTAATGACGTTAATAAAACTTTTGCTTTTTCAGGTACCTGCCCCCAGAGTGCTTTGTGGTTGGCAAGGAGCCTCCTAAAATATCCAGCAAGGTGGATGTGTGGTCAGTGGGAGTCATATTCTACCAGTGCTTGTACGGTCGCAAGGTGAGAC
This sequence comes from Molva macrophthalma, assembly GCA_027123675.1. NCBI lineage: Eukaryota > Metazoa > Chordata > Actinopteri > Gadiformes > Lotidae > Molva > Molva macrophthalma. Next base: position 9,932,375 of record JAOPJO010000088.1, read on the forward strand.
GAAGCATTCACATCACAAGATCACCGTGTGAGTTTATCTCTTTATCCCTCGTCTGGGAGTCATATTTGACGTGATTGTGTTTCCTTCTGCAGCCTTTCGGTCACAACCAGTCCCAGCAGGACATCCTGCAGGAAAACACTATACTGAAGGCCACCGAGGTGCAGTTCCCCCCAAAGCCAGTAGTCACACCTGAAGCTAAGGTACTGTAATAGCTGCTTATACCACTCCATACCTCAGACGGGGCACAGAACGCACCAGCGGATGTCTGTCACCAATGTGTACAAGGGACATCACCTGATACAAATTTCCGTCAATCAGAGCACAGAATTTTTGTTCATCTTATGTTTTTCATCTGTGCTCCCTGTGGTTAATTTCTCAACTGCTCCCTTCTATATCAAAAGTATTCTCTTATTCACACATTCATATATGTACATCCGACCTGTCATTGATATCCTGCATTTTGATCCTCCCTGCCCAGGCCTTTATAAAGCGCTGCCTGGTCTACCGCAAAGAGGACCGCATCGACGTGCACCAGCTGGCCAGCGACCCCTTCCTCATGCCCCACATCCGCAAGTCGGTGGCCTCCTCGGGAGGCTCGGGCACGGCCATGGCGTCCACCTCCAGCTCCTCCAACAGCAGTGCTTCAAACTGAGCCCCCATCTCCATGACTGACTGACCTGAGCCATGGTGACGGTGGGGCCGAGAGAGAGGGAGGTGGGGGTATCCGACTCGTCACCCCCCCTCCTTGACGGTATCCCACCTTGCCATGTCGAGATGAAGAGAAACGGCCCTGTGGCTGGCAAAGGGGAGGGTTGGTGATGAGGGGGTCATGGAGAGGGTGATTGTGCTAGGGGTTGGCTTCTCCACCCCGGTACAGCCTCTATCCCTCGTGTCCGACCAACCCACCTCCCCTGCACCCTCTCTCCACCCCCACCGATCAGGGTGGCGTTGGTCTGGGGGTCAAAGCCCTAGACTACCCGGCAGAGCAAGGGGGGGCCGGGCGTGGTAGCACGTTTGGTGAGAAGTTGGGGGTTCCGCTTTTGAGATTTTATATTGTTATTCTAATTATTTCCGGAGAAACGAAAGAGAGAGAGAGAGAGAGAGAGAGAGAGAGAGAGAAAAATACTTTTTAGAAATGCTTCAGCTTGAACAGATGTCGACGAAAGCCCTCCATCTATACGTTAAGAGACAAACAAACAGGCAAAGCTACTACACACACGTATGCATGAACTGCTCTGGTCCAAGGTCCGTTTGAGCTCCCCACTTTTTTTTCAGTTCCCCAAAAAAATATTTTGGTTCATACACCCCTGAACCTGACCGGGAGTGCCAGTCTATATGCCTGTAAGTGTACAGAACCTAAAGCCTGGTCCTTGTTTTAGTTCCAGAACCAGACTGCTTGTGAAGTGGGCCCGGCAAAGAAGCTACACTTCTCCACCCATCCACCCCTTCGCCCACTCTCAAGTGTCCTCTCAAACTCCTGTGACCAAAGCTTGCAACTTCCAGTTGGTGGCAGTGTTCCACCGGATCTTGAATGGTTTTAGAGTTCATGTTACTTGATATGAAGTGGAAGATGTTGAATGATCCTTTTTTGTTTAATTTTCTTTTAAGTCATTTTAAATTTTCGATTTTACCAGTTTCATGGACACCATTCTTTTTTTCAAGTTGCCTTCAATGAGAGCTGTTATTTTAATTGGTCCCGTTCCATAAACACACTTATTTATTTAGTTATGTTTGAATTTTTCGCCATTAAAATGCAAGGGACTGGTTTACCTAATAATAGTACTGTTTGGAGGGGGAGAGATTGGGCCTTAGCAAAGAATTGCATCAACCATTAAATACTATTGGTTAAAATTTGTATTTTGTGGTCTTGGCTTTTATGTTGGGTAACGCAGCCAGTGAAGTGAAGTGAAGGATGTTGACAGATTATGGCAACAAATTCTGAGCTAGCAAATAATATGCTAAAAGGACGTCGAGCAAAAGTATTACTCAATCTCCAAATGGTATTAGTAACCTCAAAGCACAATGACATATTGCGGGTGTAACCGGAATTTTTGCCTTCGGCGTTTAACGGCTACGTTTATTAATTTACATAATGTATATAATGTTAATCGAATATCTTTTATGTATTAGATTTGACATGTGTTTCAATTGGCGTTAGTTTATTACAATTTCAAACCCACCTTCTGGAGAAACAGTTGAGGTTTCTTATTGCCTGGTGTGTCTTATCGGCTGCCCATTTGTAGTGCCGATTATACGAAAAATAATCAACGAAGCGTTTCATTAGGCATTATTTTAATAGGAAATGGTGAGATGTATACCTGGGTCAACTTTGGAATGCGGATAGAACTTTCTTCGCGGCAGATGTTTGAAGTAAAAAGAAAAAAAGCACGTTTGTGGATTTTGATGACGCACCAGCCGCTCCATTCATTCGGCTGGGAGCTAGGCTGAGGGAAGATCCTGAATTGTAGCGTTATCCCGGTCTACTACAAGGCAATTTCCGGTATTTACCTTATATTAGCTGTGTCCGGGTTGTTGTACGGCAGTTAACAGTTCCCAGAATGAGAAGAATAAGAATAATAACGGCAAAGATAATTTCTAGCCTAAGAATTTGGAAAAGCAATATCCGAAAAATGTAACGAAGAACGGATTCCCCTCTATCGGATGTCCCTCCCTCTCGCTCTTGCCGAGAAACCCATGGCTAAACGCATGTAACAAAGTCCCGCCCTCTCTTGCCAATAACAGCTATTTGGAGTATCCCGTTCCAGGCGTTCCGTCGTGAGAAGAGAACGCTTGTGTTAGCTGGGATTCTACTCATCTGGATCAGTGAGACCTATCCGTAGTCTCAGGCCACTAGTGGTCTACTCACTGCTCTGCATGCTCGCCGTAATCGTCCGTCCCGAACATAAAGCAAGTTTAAACCGAGTTTTGAGCATGCAAAATCACGACCGTCCCCGGAACAATAAGGATTCACGCGCAACATGGAAAAACTACCAACGTTTCTACAGATGCACTTTATATGTATTGATATTTAGTCTGGAGCTCGAGAGGAGCGTGTCAGGTAAGAAAAAAAAGTTAAACTGTTCTTGCTGTATTAACTTGCATATTTCAATTCATGGGAATTTGATGCTAGCTGTTTTCTGTGTTTCAAATGCATGTTTTCTTTCTTTAAATCACGGCAACACGTGATTTAAAGCTGTTTCCCCGATTTGATGCTCGGTAACTAATGCCACGAACGAAAGTGCAAATTCTAAGTAGAACCAGATGTGAATAAAGGAGGGGGAGGGTCAGCGCAGAAGTATTTTTATTTATTTATTTAGTGTATCTACTTTTATATGAAGCCTGCTGACTACTCATTAAAGTTGATATTTTGTCTATTTGAGTCGTTTTGCCGGATGTTTATAACCTACTTCTCATTTTGAAGTGTCGTAGACCGACGCCGTATTTGGCACCCCGCGGGCAGATGTGACCTTTGCATCCTGTTATAGACTACAATTAACTCCTGCAATCCAGACCGTCTTTGTAACTAAGCTATAGCTCACAATAAATATTTGACCAATAATATGCCTGCAAGTTGTTGTCAGTAGCCTAATGGTTTCTTTGTACAGAGATATTCTTAAATTAAACAATTGGGGTTGTCATAATTTGATCAATGTTAATAGACCACATCGTTTTTTGACCGTTGGACTAGCTGAATTAAAGACATCATGTAAACATGTCTGTCTTGCGGCAATATCCCCCTGTAGCAACGGTTATTCCAAAAAATATTTATTAATTTATAGTTGTGGGAACAGGCTCAGTTTTATTTTGTATCCTTACCTGAACACGTTTTGCATGGCTAGAATACAATTAAGTCATATTAAAATGGTGGTTGGCTGGTAATTTCCCCTTAGACCTTGCGCAGTTTGGCCTGCTGTTGTTAATGTGCACAATAATGTTCTGCCACTCAGTCAGACAGATTATGTGGCCCATCTGTGCTTTGGCAATTATCTCCTAATTAAATAAATAATTGGTGAAATGTAATGGGGAGATGTGATTTTGACGGAAGATAGGGAGGCAAGGTGGTTATTTTGATGCTGGTATTCTTGAAAATGTCATCCAGTGAAACATTGCAAGTCCTATAACATGTGACATTACAACTTTCTTTGCATTGCGATGACATCACAGAAAGTCTTTGGTTTTCTGATATTTAGCCAAACCCATTCTGCCGTCCCCTGGCCATCCGGCCCGATGTACAACAGCTAGGATAGGATTGTCCTTTCCGTTGTTTATTCCGATATGGACCACCAGTCGATAATGATGTGCAGTTCTAGGTCACACCGTCCACGTTTCAATTCATCCAAGTTTAGCCTGCCAAATATCCAGCAAAAGTTTCCCCAAGGTAATCTATCCACCTCAAAGTCAATTCTGACCAGCTATATAAATACAACAAATCAGATACAAACCAAACAGTTTTAGTTATCTCAGAGAGGCTTGACCGGTCTTACACAGAAGGGTAACAAAGTAAGCCGGCTGGAATGTCCCGCCTGTTTGTTAGTTGCTATTTTATAAAACCAACTTGTTAAATGACTCTTTTAACTCTCTAACATTTGTCCAAATAACACAAGTAGGACAAAGCTTTGGGGCATACCTCTCAGTAAACCGTCTAAGTGTTTCAGTCAATATTAAGATATAGATAAATAGAGTGAGAGAAATAGATGGATGATAGAAAGGTGATAGGTGGGCAGATAGATAGATAAATGGATGATAGATAGATAGAAAGATGATAGGTGGGTAGATATATAGATCAATAGATAGATGGATGGATGGAATGATGGATTGATAGGTAGATAGAGCTGACTTTTATTAAAAGTTACAAACAGAATATGATTGGTTCAATTCTAAACAACATACAGCTCGCTCATTTATGTCAGAAGGATCCTCATTTTGTGAAACGAAAACTAAAGTATATGGGAACCAAAACAGAACAGCAGCAGTACTTTGTTGAGTCCTGCAACTCTGCTGAGTCCCCTGCCCTTCTGGCCTTATACTCCCCACTTTACCAACCCTGGCTTCACGTTTCAGTGAAAACCTGGACCAGGAGTCGGCTTGGTGCGGAGGGGAGCAGGGTTTCGGGGAAGCTCAGCCCTCTCTTGGCTGCCCACGCTGGCTGTTCTTGGCTGCCGGCGTTAGCCTGAAAAACAGACTTTCGTGCACAAAAAAGAAAAGAAAAGACAGGAAAGAAAGAAGAACCAAAAGTGTGACAGGGCAAGAAAAAGAAGAAGAACGGGGCAGAAGCAGTTGAGCTCACAGCAAGGGGGGAGGTTAAGTTTCACACACAGACACAGAGGTTTAAAATCTGAATTCTGGAATTTGTAGCTCGATGCTCCCGAGAGGCTTTTCCAGCCAGATCAAGGCAAAACAGTTCCTTTCCTCTCAGGAGTTTCAAGCCACGCTCTACTTGCCTCTTTTATTCACCTGGCGGCCATCTTGGTTCTAAACATGAGCAGAGTGATGGAACTGAATGCAGAATTTAGCATTCAGTTCCATCACCCTGCTAGCGTTTGGAAGCAAGATTAAACCAAGATGGCCGCTAGGTGAATAAGTCCCATTCTCTCTTGTTTGACTTTAAAACAACAAAGTGACAGTAAAAGCAGCACCAAAAAAAACACAGGGTGCGGGCGACTATGGGACTCCGTAATTATGTCTGATTACACCATGAAAGGCTCTGTGTGATGCTCTCCAGCCATTGTCTTCTGCTGCTTCAATTTTAGACCAGAGAGAGCAGACGTGGGTTGTTAAGGACGCACACACACACACTCACCACAGCTGTGGCGTGTGTGGCAGTGCAGGGACTAGAGCGGGATTACAGGACATGTAATCACGCAGCAGAAGATCTATCGCCTCCATTGTTTAAAACTGAAGAAAAGGGCGAACGTCACCAGTTTTAAATATTAAAGTCGATCAAAGGAGCGTGGACTTCAAGAGGCAGGGGTGCGGGTTGGGGTGGGGGGACTGTAGTTTGTAGTTCCCACGCCTGTGTGTGTGTGTGGGATTAAAGTGTTCCTATTCATTTTTGAAGTGCTCTGCTGTCTTTGCACCTACCCCAGCTCCAGGGCTTTTGCAGTCCCCCAGGGAGTCATGCATGCAAAGTCTTAACTTTCCCATCTCCGATATCTGACCACCAGATAGAGAGATTTCCGTTTGTTATGGAGGATTTTTTTTTTGTATTCTGTCGGAAGTAGCTCAGCTTAGATGGATTGTTGTTGTTGCTGTCTCTTGTCTTTTTAATCTTTTACTACACACACACACACATGCACACACGCACGCATGCACGCGCACGCATGCACACATGCACGCACCCACGCACGCAGTACAGAGCTGTGTATATTTTGTCCAGATTGCCTGGCCTCTATCTGGCCTGATCTTTAGTCCTGTTTTAAGTAGAAGTACAAGAACAACACGAGAGAGAGACCACATATTTGAACGGAAGGGTGATGGGTTACTTTTCCCCAAATTCCACTGACTGTGGCGAGAGTCAGAGTTCTCTTTGTTCATATTATTATTCGGTCAATATTTTCCTTTCATTAAATGTTTTATTTTTGTAAGCAGCAGCTCATGTTAAAAACAACTGGGTAACCAGTTCCACAAAATGATACAGTATATATATAGAATGACATATATTGACATATATGACATATATTGTAGCAAACTACGAAAGGAAAAAAGTAAGAAAGACAGAAAGAGAAATAAATAAAGAAAAGTAGCACATGAAGTTTGAAGGTCTTCCGATCACAGTTGATAACTAACACCGCCTTTCTGATGCAACACTCCTTCTCACCACCCGTTATGGGTGTCACTTTTTGCATCAAAATTTGAAAGATGCTTCTGTGTCCTCCTAAACCACTAACCGCTGCCTTCTCCACGTTCAACCCTGCTCAACTGTAGCCCACACACTGCAGAGTACATAGGGGGGGAAGACATTCTAGGTCACACTCCTAGAATAGGCAAATGAATAAGTCTAGAGTCTAGACTCTGTGCGTGGGGGAATTATTCTGCGGTAATTGCTAACCTCAACGTCGCAAACACAAACAAACTCGTTTCACCATTTACTTCAAATTAAAGTACAGTCACATTATTTCAGAGTGAGAGAGAGCATCAAAACTGACCACCCCGGCTCTCCGCTCAATCGTGAATCTGTTCATGTGAATATTGATCTTGACCCCTGACCTCCCTTCACATTACCCATCTAATATGGAATCCTGGGTTTGATAGGCCAATTATTGACCGTTTCCTCCCTCTTCCCTCCATGCAGAGAGTGTGGACTCTGATGTGTTTACCTTCTACCACACGGGGGCCAAGGCCTGCCTGGGGGTGCGGGATCACTCCCTCTTCATGTCGTCATCCTGCGACGGTGACGCCCATCGCTGGAAGTGGGTGACCCGCCGTCGCCTCTTCAACCTCGGCTCCTCGCTGTGCCTGGGCCTGACCACCAGCAACGCCAGCGCAGAGGAAGGGGGGAACCCCATGGTGGGCATGTACACCTGCGGCCGCGAGCCCCCCATGGTGCGCTGGACCTGGCATTGCAGTCATGTGCTCGACCACCTCAACAGTTACCTGTCGATGAAGGTTTTATTGGCTGCGAGTAAAGACCCCGCTCATATCACCATCCATGACCCGGAGGTGGGGATGAAATGGCAGCTCCAGGGGGAGGAACAGGACCTTTGCACTAAATCATACCGCGGTAAGTAAGCTAACGCACGTCTTTTCCCCTTGTTACGTCATTGGGTTTCTGTAGCATTGTTTGGTACAGTGTCCACGCAATGTCCAAAATGAAAGTTGCAATGTGTAAGATTGAGCCTCTCCCAGTTAGTAGGTGGGAGACTCTCAGAATTCAAAAATCACATTAACAGTGTTCTGTCCAGTCTAATTAGCTGTGCAACTGTATGATGCAAACGAGTGTAACTCTGATGTATGGGTGGCATGAGTTGGAGAGGTTTTGGGAGTGTCAATGGTAAGATTCTTGTAAACAAAGAGAGGAACAGCCTGACAAGCATTTGTACATTTATTTAATACATCAGTTTTAGGATCAGATTTTATTGATAACATTATTAAAATTATTGTTGTCGATCAACATTGACCATGATAGGTCCAGGTTATTTTAAGCTACGAGCTAGTTGAAATGTTACACATTGGGAGTTAACACCTGTGACCAGCCAATGGTGGATAGATTTGACCATTTAGCTTTGCTGGTCGATTTTTCCGCTCTGATAGGTTTAAAGACAACATTCTAAAAGTACATTTTGGACCCTGCTAGCACGTGTAATTAGCTAGGCTCAATCTAAGCACACAGTGCGGCTCAACAACGCGGAGGCCTGAAGCTTCTGTCATGAGATGATGCCACAGCTGGATTTGATAGCACACATGTAGAAAACCATTACCTCTGGGGGCATCTTCGAGGACAGCAATTGACCTAAACATTTGAAGTTTCCTTAGCCATCAACATATTTGTTTAGCATTTCCATCCCCAGACGAGTTCTTCTCACCAATGGCGGTTTACAACCAAGCTATGTTTTCAACGTCGATATCATTTCAACTGACACCACGTCAGGGAGGTTGCTGGAGAAACACTGCAGGGATCGTTCGCTTGGTCACCAGCCTGGGCCTGACTGCAATTGAGGGTCAACCGCAACTTTTCAAAACACAAAGATTTCCAACGCTCTTTGTTTCCTGGATCCCATTGCCTTTTTTTTTGTGCCAAAGAAACGGGGGAGCAGCAGTGACAATGCAAATCCTCACGGCTTTCTGTGTGAATTGGAGGAATGTGTCAGACATTAGCCAACCACTGGCCCTTCAAAGTAGCTGGACGTTTGCCCAGCCAGTGGTGGGGCAGTCAATGGGGGAGTACAGGGAGGAGTGAAAGGTGGGGAGGGGCTTTTTATGAGGCCTTCAGCCACTTGTTTAACACGTCTGCTGCCCTACTTTCCATACAGCCCTCGGGAGGGGGGTCCTCCTCTGTATATTTTGGTATTGTTGTGTATCGCTCTAGAACACTCTCTCTCTCTGTCTCTCCTTCTCTCTCTCTCTCTCTCTTTGTCTCTCCCTCTCTGTCTCTCTCTTGCTCTGTCTATCTCTGTCTATACCCCTGTCCCTCTGTCTGCCTCTGTCTGCCTGTCTGTCTGTCTCTCTCTGTCTCTTTCCCCCTCTCCCGCTGTTTTTCTCTCTTTCTCTTCCCCCTCGCTGTCTCTCTCCCCTCCTCTCTCTGTCTCTTTCTCTTCCCACAAATCTCTCTCTCTCTTTCTCTCCCTCTCTCTCTTTACTACCCTTTTCTTCACACCCTAGTGGAATGCAGGGAGAAAATTGGCAACCTCAGGGCATTTAGCTCTGCTCACTGAGCCATAGGGAGTTAGTTCCCTTTTATCTGTGTGTGTGCATGTGGTCTCATGAAAGGACGGCAATAGCTACCTAATCTCAGTCTGTAAATGTGTCGTCCTTCCTGTTTTTCAGAAAGATAAGTTACTTTATAAGGGCTGCTTGAGGGAAATCTATTTTACTTTGTCGCTCATTGCTTCTCATGCCATTTATTAAAATACCTTCTGTTGATGACAAGAGTCTGCAACTGATGTGGTTGGAGTGGTTTTCGGCTCAATTTGTGTTTGGTTACACAAGGCAGGGAATAAACACATGTGGTCGTACAGTTCAGGAACGTTTCTTTTCTGTTATGCTGCTTGACCCTTTGTCACATACCATCCATCTGTGTACATTCATTTGAAAATGAACTCACTTAAAATAAATTGTAAAAATACCCTTTTTAATTGAATAGGTGGTCTTTTTATTTTATACCACCGGTGCCTTGACATTTACTCACAAACCAACCTCCTCCTCTTATATCAAAAGTCTCTAACCTAAAAATAGCAACAGGCTGGTAATTAGGTAATTAACTCCAGTCCTTTTCTGGTGATCTGTCCTTCAGAATAGTGTGTGTGTTTTTTGTTGATTGTCTTGAATAGCACAAATATTGTTGGAGTGTTTTTCTACTCAATTTGTGTTTGGTTACACAAGGCAGGGAATACACACATGTGGTCTTACAGTTCAGGAACGTTCCGTTTCTGTTATGCTGCTACATGCTGTGATTTGATGTCTTTCTGCTGTTATATTCCTAATTTGCTTTTACTTTTCAGAGATTTTCACAATCCAGGGGAACTCTCAAGGTCGTCCTTGCTACCTGCCCTTCCTGTACGATGGACAATGGTTCCACAGTTGTACTGGCGTTGGTCGGGAGGATGGCCATCTTTGGTGCGCCACCACCTACGACTACGGCAAGGACGAACGCTGGGGCTTTTGTCCCGTCAAGAGTGAGTCAGTGTTTCCCACCACCTGGTTTTCTACCTCTCTCCTACTCTCAGCTGAAGCCCTTTTCACACATGCACCCACATGCACGCACCACTACCCTGCAAAGTTCCGGAAGATTTCCTGCATTGGGTCATGTGTGAATAGGACCAGGGTTCCATATTTTGGGAAATCTGCACAGGCAATTTGCCTGCCCAAGACCCAGTAACATTTCCAGATCACTGCCTGTACAGCTGTGTTGTGAAATGAAAGCAGTAACATTGCCGTAGCATAACATTACATGTAGAGCAAGCGAACCGATCACAAGACTCTGCTGAGGATGTATTTAAAATAGCGACTGTTTAACGCACAAATGCTTTTCAGGTGATCTGATAACAATATCAATACAGGTTCTTTTGTTTGCAAACAAGGTCCTTTTTCAATAATTTCTGGAAACTGGACAAGTTCCTAAATAAGCGCGCTCCTCTCAGTCCCCACATTTTATTGCGGCTGGCATGGCAAGTGTTGCATTACTGCAATCTGCTGGACTGTCCCTTGGCCCATCTATTCCGGCATTGCTATGCCATGTGTGAAAGGGCGCAGGTGGAAATGTTCCAGAACGTGGCTGCATGTGTGAATAGTGAAAATCACTACCGGTGCCTGAAGGGTTATCCCAGTAATTTACCGGGATTTATGTGTGAAAGGGGCTTAAGATTTTCTACTGGTGGCAGGGGTGCCCCTAACTTTTTCATTTGGTGGCACCCTAACATATTTGGTTGCACCCCTTTGCTTTGCCAATGCTTTGTCACAGTATTGGCCTTCTGTCACGTACCATCCATCTGTGTAGATTAATTTGAAAAGATGAACTCACTTGAAATAAATTGTAAAAATATCCTTTTTAATTGAATAGGTGGTATTTTTATTTTTTACCACCAGTGCCTCAACATCTATTTACTCACAAACCAACCTCTTATATCAAAAGTCTCTACCCCAAAATAATAACAGGCTGGTAATAAGATAATATACTCGAGTCCTTCTCTGGTGATCTTCCGTTGTTTTTCTACTACGCAAAGCTGCCCTATTTGACAATCCGTCAAATAATCGCGATAGCCCTGTTTTGAAATTTTAGGAAGTAGCAGTCACTATAACATTGTTTGGGGAGAACCCTGACAATATATTAGTATAAATATAAATATATATATATATAATTTTTATCCAATACAACATTCAATACACATAATACATTTTTTTATTTTTTGGACGCAGTCTTGAGCCCTGCAGCCCTCTATCATTTTTCTTTTTATGATTCCCTTCTAACCACCCAAACACATACTTTACTTATATTTCCTCAAAATGTAGCTCATGATCTAACCAACATTTTTCTTTTTTCTTTTTGCCAATGTCAGCCAATGACTGCGAGACATTCTGGGACATGGACCCATTGACCGACAGCTGCTACCAGTTCAACTTCCAGTCTACGCTGTCTTGGTACGAGGCGCGCGTTAGCTGCCAACAGCAGGGGGCAGACCTACTGAGCATCACCAAGCTGCATGAGCAGACCTACATCAATGGTAAATGATATATGTTATGATATTATATGATATGCACGTTAAAGGTCAGCCAAAGCACCTGACCCCAATGGTAAAAAAAAAACGTTTTTTCTTCTGGGGTTCTACGGCTGCTGGCTCTCCTGTAAACGCCCCTTCAATTCAGTTTCAATAAGCTTAGTGCAGGTGTTTAACCTAGAGAGGGAGTCCCTTAAAGTGAAAGTGAAGTGGTCCTTTAAACACTTATGTGGGCAAGTGGATCGGAATCAAGTGCAGGGAGGGCAGGCTTGTAAGGTTGAACTGCCTTTCCTTCCCAGATGCCAGTATTTTTGCCATAATACATCGTGTGGCTTGTACGTTAGGTTTCACAAATCCAATACATTATCTGAATGCTCCTAAAGAAGTAAATACATAGGTAATTTCACAGGAAAACAAACAGTATCTGAGGCAATGACATTTTCTGGAATGTCCCCTGGAATCATTTCCCGGGAATTATATATTTTTTCTTCCGTACAATCACAACCACGGTATTTCTAAAGGAAAAATATTTCGGGAATTTCTCGTGGTGAGAAAACTGCACATGTCGGTTAACATAAAATAAATCATACTAAAGCCCCTGACATGTACTGAACTCCAAAGATGTTTCATTTTGTTTTGCCGTTGATAGGTTTACTGACTGGCTACAGCGCGGCTCTGTGGATGGGGCTGAACGACCTGGACACCAACGGAGGCTGGCAGTGGGCCGACTCTTCCCCCCTCAAGTATCTCAACTGGGAGTCTGGTGAGCCAGTCAACACCGCCTGTTTAGCTGTGCAGCTGCAACATAGATAGGTACCGCAAACACACACTTAGAGTTTGAAGTTTATTTTTCCACAGTGGTTGAAGTCATTAATGGCTTGAAATCCAGGCATTCTCAACTCTGCAACATAACAAATGTTAGTGTCAGTGTTACTAAAATATACGATAAAACAAAACCAAATAAAGGATATATATACAGATAAAACATAACAATTAAGTTAATTAATACAATAAATAATCAATTTTGAATACAAATATTCCAACACTGCGTTGCTCTGGGACCAGAAGAAACGCCAGTAAATATTTTATATAAGAGCCGGTGTTTAATCTTCTCCCAGATCAACCAAACCATGAGGAGGAGGAGAACTGCGCTGTGATCAGAACTGAGTCATCGGGACGCTGGCAGAACCGGGACTGTTCCATTGCACTGCCCTACGTCTGTAAGAAGAGACCCAATGCCACTCTGGATCCTTTCACCACCGGTGAGGAGCCCTTTTTATTTCAACAACCATGGAGCAACAAACATCTACCATTCACTTTGTTGTGTTTAGCACTCATGTTGAACGTGGAACAGACTTTGTTGAGATGTACTGCTATGTACTATCTCTCCATTAGGTATTAGGTATATGCAAAAGTTTGCTGTGCAATACATTGACAAAAGATAGCTAAATAGCATATTTCTTTAACATTATTGAAAAACCTCTTCTTTCTTATTCCTCTTGTTTTTTTTAGAAACATGGTAGTGCAAAATGTGAAGGTTTTTGTTGTTACTACCATTTTGATTGCCAGTGCCAGCAATGAATACAGTGGGAGTGTTGCTCCAAGGGAGTTTTTTACTGTTGAAGTGACTTCCAGATTCTAGGCTATTTATATGTTTATTAATCTCCGCTCCCGTCTTTTCAGATTCGTGGACCGACGATGAGAAGTATGAGTGCGACGTGGGCTGGCAGGCGTTCCAGGCGGGCTGCTACAAGCTGGTCACCGAGAAGACCAACTGGGATATGGCACAGAGGACCTGCCAGAAGAAGGAGGCCAACCTGGTCAGCGTGCACACTCTGCCAGAGCTGGAGTTCATCACAAACAACATGAAGAAAGGTCATTCACCATCAGAGTTATAAATCACCGTCACGGCTGGAGGGAACCCTTTGTTAAAGAGGCCGATCATGAAACTAGAACGCTTTTCAAATGAATTGCGTCTTTTATATTTCAGATCACCGCTTCAGTCGAACTGTACTTGAGGAAAAGTAGTTGACCACCCCCGGCGATTATTAATTGCCGTTAAAGCTTGATTGCCCACTTAACTGTAAATGGAACAAGAATGCCTTCAAATTATTTTAGTCGTCGGTTTTGGTTGAGTTGCTGCTTCAGTTGAACTGTTATTTTTTTGTGATTCACCCATTTGTGCGTTTGGACTCGCTTTCACATTTGGGACTCTGGGTGTATTCCATAACTTCATGGAAAAGGCAACATCACCGTAATATTTCCATTTGTGTCTCTCCCCACAATCAAACCTCTCTCCACCCCAACGCCCGTCTCCTTCCAGACATCGAGGAGCTCTGGATCGGACTGCACGACACCGACATGCAGATGGACTTCCAGTGGATGGACCACACGCCCGTCATCTTCACCTACTGGCACCCGTTCGAGCCCAACAACTTCCGCAACGTCCAGGAAGACTGTGTCACGATCTGGGGGCCGGTGAGCGTACCCCTGAACCCCTCCAGTCCGGACACTGATCATCTGACATCATGTTGGGTCTTAAGCAGTGGCGTAGCCAGGAATTTATTTCACAGGGATTTGCTATAGTTTCAGAAACATAAATTGTAAAGGATTTAGATACAGGGCTCACCAACCTTTTTGAACCTGAGAGCTACTTCAAGGGTACTACGAGTAATACGAAGGGGTACTTGTTTGATACAAACTTCCTGAATAACAAAGTTGCACGGTTCACCTTTAATGATAATAATAATAATAATAATACATTTTATCTTAATATTGTCATTGCCAGCAAATCTACATCAAGATGTAGATTTTTTATTGATTGTTATTGATTCAAAGTGTTATTGATTCAAAAAGACCATCAACACAATTAAATACAAATTTTAGACAAAGCTCTACGGTAACTAGTGCTATTTTTAGAACATGCTCTTCGGGCGACCCACTGGTCCCTGTGGGCGACCACGTGTTGGCTACCCCTAGAATATGTAGCTGTTTAGGTCCTGTTTCCTATAATAATGTGTTACATCAGTTTTCAATGTTTTCAATTAACGGCATTTGTTGCAAATGCAAAACATCAAAATCATTGTTCAACTCAAAAATCAAGGTCAATTTTGATTTCAATTGATAAAGAAAAAATTACAAAACGAAAACCTAATTCCAGACTCTCAACCCACAAAATATATATAATTCGTTAAATTATTTTTATATTATATATTTTGATATTTCGATATTGCGGTTTGAACCGGATCGCCGCTAGTCTTAAGTTCTTGAGCTGAAGGTGTTCCAAAAAAAAAAAAGTTCACAATCTGGGAGTGGTGGTTCTGTTTGTTTGTATTAAGCAGCTGTGTTTTTGCGTCTGTGTTTGCTTATGTGGACGTGCGCAGGACGGCCGGTGGAACGACAGCCCCTGTAACCTGACCCTGCCCTCCATCTGCAAGAAACCAGGGACCAAGAGCGAAGGGAAGACTCAGCAAAAAGACTGCAAAAAAGTACAAAATAAATGTCACTGATAATAAATCACACAAATTATTGTTTCAAAAGTTAAAATATTGTTTAACGGGAGTGACTAGACCATTCGATTGTATTTTTAAAACTAAAGGACGGGCTTGCTAATTTGGAACCAAGGGCCTATCCACAGATTGTCTGGCCTGATTCTGGAGTGTAGAGTGTATACGTGCTTGGTTTACCACAAAATGGTTCTGTTTCAAATTGAACATAACTGTTGATTCAATGCTCGTTTCGCAACCATTTTTGATGAGATCATCGATAAGTTTTACATTACTTTTACAAACATTTTGTGAAATAATGGTGGCCACGCTCCAGAATTTTGCTAGACAATCTGTTGTTACGCCCTTAGGTCAAAAATAGCGAACCTATCTATTGCGGCATATACCTGCCGAAACTGACTTGCACACAAATAAAAAGTGCGGGCACTTTTACTGCACTTGCACACGGTATTTCTCTGCTCGAGACAGCAATAGTATAGCGTGCAAATAAATTATAGGAGAAAATAAATGATTGAGCACGCACATACAGTGCCCAAATGCTGTCCGCCAAGTTTTTACCTGCTCACTCAAATATTAGTCCTGCTCGTGCAGGTGGCTTTCCTTTTGGCACTGGGCAGAGCTAGCGGTGACCATGGTATCCCTGAATGTGATTGGTTACATGTTGCCGGACAAGTCTAAACACCTCTTGAAGTGCTTCGAAGATTTCTTGGCGTATATCATGCGAGCTCACAGTGTGTTATGCCTCACAGAGTTTGCAGTGCTTAACAAAACATATTACTATGTGTGTCATTAATAAAAGCAGGATCATCAGGCCCAGTGAACCATAGTCTAAGCCTTGACGATTAGCAGTATTTGAGTATATAGAATATCAACAGACCAGGAAATATACACCTTAAAATGCAGATCAGGTAAGAAATACTGAGTTACTAGGGCAATGTGCCAGCATTTAAATTGTTTGTTTTGAATTAAAGGAAACTACACGAATTGTAAGCATTGCCTCGCTGTAGCTAGTGTAATATAGTTATGTAGCATTATGATAAGACAGCGATCATCTAATGAAGTCTAATAAATCAACGCTGTAGCTATATATATATTTAAATAATAGTAAAAACAAAATAGAAAAGTTTCCACAGGAATCTTTCTCAGGAATCGGCAGACTTCCACCGTCTACATTTGATAGGTTAGAGCAACCAATCACGTTTAGGGATACAATGGCCATGGCTCCGCCCACTTAGGGCCAAAAGAAAACCACCCACAGAGAAGATACTTCTTTCGAGCAGGAAAACACTTTGCGATCACGGGAGTAAAGACTACATTTGTGTGCATGGGGGCGTCAGTTGTGTGCTACTTCACTTTATGTGCGTGCTCAATAAGCGATTTTCTCCTCGCAGGCTATATTATTGCTCTTTAGGGTGGATAAATACTGCGCTCCAGTGTAGTAAAAGTGTCGCAATAATAATTTGGGTGCACAGATGTGTTAGTTTTGCATGCGTGCAAAGTAATATATGACTTTACAGTGATATGCTGCCATACCTATCATTAATATGTTTATATGATAGGTATATAAACCATTAGGCCATCAGTATCCTTTCTGTCCGAACTCTCAGTGCTTTGATTCATGCTGCAAAGGGGGCTTGCTATTACAGAATCTCTTTCTTCTCATCTCGCACCTTTTGCGCTTTTATTCTGAAACAACACCCCCCACCCCCTTCCCCGTCACAACTATTATTATCACCATGCACACACAAACACCTACTCCTTCGACTATCACCTTTATCTGTACTTATTGTACATATTCCTATTCGTAAGCACACATCTACGCTGTCACTTAAAACCCTGCCAAACATTCTTTTTTACCCACATGAAGAATTCACATGTGGTGGATCCATCCTGTCCCCGTGGGCCAGCCTAAGATGTTTACCTGACTTCTTGCAACCTCCTTCCCCACCGCGGGTGGAAATGGAACAAAAAGTATATATAGAAAACATAAATACTTCAAACATCGCCGGCTAAAGAAGAATAAGAATAACACGTTATGTGATGCGGAATCTCAACAACAGTCTTGTGCTGCTATGGCTGTGGTGCTGTCCTTTGAATTTGTACTCAACATGGTTATTCAGCGAAGCAAGGAATCTTGCAAGGCTCGCTCATGTTTCACTGATCTTTATATGAATAGGGTGTGTTTGGTAGAATGTATCATCCTCAAACTTTGATCGTCACACCACAGAGGTAAACTGGAATGGCACTGTGTGTGTGTGTGTGTGTTTATGTTTGTATGTGTGTGTGTGTGTGTGTGTGTGTGTGTGTGTGTGTTTGTGTGTTCAATCTGGCTTTATGCTGTAGAACATCCTAATATAATAATAATGCAACCATGACTTTAAAGAAATCCCAGTTGCAGGTAACCAATGCTCTGAGTGGGACATAAAGGGGGGACAGTTTTGATGGAGTAACATTTAGGACAGATCTGAGCGCTGAGCACAGCAGCTGGAACTCTTTGAGGTTTCTAACTGGCTGCCAAGTGTGGGGTTATCCAACACTTCTCAAGGTCTGACTGACTCTCACACACACACACACACACACACACACACACACACACACACACACACACACACAACAGCACTCTTAGTTGTCTTTTTTGCTTCATGCTTCACTGCACAATCCTACCCCTCGTGACCTCTTTGCTAGCGCTCCTTGTCCGTACACGTCGACAGTTAGAAAACACAGACCGACGGCTGCAGATGCACGATAATGGAAAATATGTTTTTTTTTCAAACCCAACATGAAAACGTTCTGCCCATATAAGTGTGTGTTAAACAATATGTTTTTTGTATTTGTATTTATATTGCATTCCCAAGATTGCGTTCAGCTCTTAGGTTTTGTACCAAACACACATAATGAAATGTGTCTCTCTATCGCTCTCTGTCTTTCTCTCTCTATGTCTCTCTCTCTCTCTGATTCTCTATGTCTCTCACTCTCTCTATGTCACTCTCTATTTGTCTCTCTCTCTGTGTCTCTTTTACTCTCTCTATGTCTCTCTCACTCTGTTTTCTCTTTCTGTGCCTCTCACTCTCTCTCTATCTCTCTCTGTCACTCTCTATAAAATGTTTCTCTCTATCTCTCTCTGTCTTTCTATGTCTCTCTCACTCTCTCTATGTCACTCTCTATTTGTCTCTCTCTCTTTCTCTTTTACTCTCTATGTCTCTCTAACTCTCTCTGTCTCTCTCTCTCTGTCTCTGTCACTCTCTCGCTCTCTCTCGCTCTCTCTCGCTCTCTCTCGCTCTCTCTCTCTCTCGCTCTCTCTCGCTCTCTCGCTCTCTCTCTCTCTCTCTCTCTCTCCTGTGCTAGGGGTGGAGGTGGCACAGCCCAGCTTGCTACTGGGTGGGCGAGGATCATCTCTCCTTCCAGGAAGCCAAGAAAGCCTGTGAGGACAGCGGGGCTGCGTTAGTCACCATCACCAACAGGTGTGCTCTACCATAGACACAAACCTCCCCCGGGTAGTGAACCAACACACACATCAAAACCTCATGAGTAGTCTCACAAATCAGACTTCAGATGAATCTTCTGATGTGGCCCAGCACTAATAAACTGTAAAAAAAAAAAACATTCTTTAATGGTTTCAAATGAACACTGTGTAGTCTTGCCAGTGTAGAAATACACTTCTTATCCCCTTCTGAAAGCTGCATACACTTGCGCAAATGAGTTTATCTTCGGTGGAATATCTCGAAACAGTAAAGAAGGCATCACTCCGCCTCTCGCTGCTTTTGGTGTCCGGTCCAGGCTCTGTGCCGTCTCCCCCAAGAAGTTATGCTACAGCATAACAGGACTGCTGGATCCCAGACTACCTCATGGGTAATGGCTCAGGTGTTAGATTCCCAAATGAAACCTACTGTGGTTCGAAGGACTCATGTTGGCAACCTGTACAGTAAGGTGCCTGATGCCCGGCCTGCTCCTTAATGACCCATATCCAACCTCCCTGTGAGTTGCTTTGGATAAATGCATCCACTAAATCGCACTAAAGTAATGTTTCCTCAGTGCAGCTTTTTTATTAATCCAACGCACTTAAAAGGCAAAAGTGCACAATAAGAGTAAGAATATAGGAGTAAGGAATGGAGTATCAAAACTTTTTAACTATAAAATAAAATAGAACAGAATATATTGTTATGCTCTTGTAATGATCCTAGGTTTGAGCAGGCCTTCGCCAACAGTCTGGTGTTCGGTCGTTCTGGGGACTTTTTCTGGATCGGGCTCCTCAGCCAGGGCCAGCCAGGGGTCTTCCACTGGCTCGGGGGGGAAAAAGTGTCCTACACCAACTGGAACAGAGACCAGCCAGGTAAGGCTGCACGATTAGGACAAAAAATATAATTGCGATTATGTTGCCCGATATGGTTGTGGTTATTTATTGTGAACAGATTCGATTCGATTTAATATTCTGTCACGCTTACTGGATATAAAAATAAATGATTGCATTGAAACCTCAGTCTGAACAGTTATATTGGAATCCATGCGAATTTGGCATCTTGAATCTAGATCGATATTCGTCACAACCCTGCGCTGGCGAGAGCCACTAGGTGAATGCAAACAGGAAAGACAGCTGCAGTAGTCATTGGTGGGACAGTGAAAATAGTAGTTAAAAGTAGTAAAGTTGCATGGCGATGAATAATGATATTTTTTCCTTTTCTGGCTATCCGTCACCCACAATATGTTTTTATATGCGCCTATGTGTTTTCTCTTGAAAAGCGGTAGTCCTGTCGTATAATTTCATTACAAGGTGGCTACACAACTGTCAAGCCACCTTATTTGTAGGCATACTATGGAAGCTGTGTTGTCTTCAGAAACTTTTAGCTGCATTGAAGCTCTGCCTTAACTCAAATCATCACAGGTCTTAAGCAGTGGCATCACATCCACTCGGACCGATGAGAGGATCCAAAAGCCGCTGACTTTCACTCAGAAGTCTGATGTGATATTGTAGTTTTGCTTTCTGCATTATTAAAATGAACACATTGGTTTTAAGAATTGATCGCTTTAGAAATGAAAAGGAAATAAACCAGTTGATAACCAGTTGATCAGTTGACAAAAAGAACATTCACCAGTGTGAAAATGTCCACACTGTGTCACCATTACTGCACATCAACTTATAAAGTAAACCGTAGCGTTGACTTCAGTGGCCTCCATGTTTACTTCCGTGTGTGCTGCATTTTACGTCTTTGTTATTGTTCTTTTGGGCAGTGCGGACTGTAACATTTAAAACATTATGTGAGCAGCCAAAACCAGAAGTTGAATCCGAGCAATACATCCAAAATTTGCATTAAGGCATGCAGTGTGAACGAAGCCTATGTCGGCTAACAAAAATCTTTAGTCAGGGGCAGCACAAGAAAATAGCTTCAGAAGAGTGTAGCCCATTTAAATGCAAATTAAATCAAAAGGGTTCAGGGAAATCAAATGGAGTAATCCCTTTTATGATGATGTTATGATGATACATGATTTGATGCTTTGAATTAATTCTCCACATGTTGTGGCCTAATGATGTCTCCGACGACGACGGTGCTTCAACCTTCTTTTTTTTTTTTTTGGAACACGCGCGCGCGCCCCGCAGTGAGCGGCGGCTGCGTTGCCATGGCGACGGGCCATGCCACGGGCCTGTGGGAGGTGAGCGACTGTGCGTCGTCTCGCGAAAAGTTCATCTGCCGCCAGGACCAAGACGCCTCCCGGGGTCCCGAGCCGCCTGCGCCGGGCCCGGCCCCCTCCC
>JAOPJO010000088.1:10066661-10076955 GCA_027123675.1 Molva macrophthalma
ACCCCACCCCTTTGATAACCTGTGGAAGCGGTGCTTGTGTTCCTGAGTGCCATGTGAGAAACAAAAGCTTCTGTTAAAATTATGTTTGAATTAATGTTATTTTTTTATTTTATTTTATTTTTTTCAAGGGTTTAAAGTTCAAAGTTCATACTCCTTATACACGGGGGAACTGCTAAACTTTCTGTTGGTCTGAACCATTGTGCCAAATTATTTTTATGGCTCTTTGTCTTTTGCATATAAACGTGAAAAAATGTTTTTTTTAAGGTTTCCTCAACCTTATAGAATACAAAAATATGAAAAACATTGTGTAAGATGTCTATCCAAAAAGATCATGGGTGCTGACAAAATTTCTACTGCAGTTAACAAAAGTCTAACAATTGAAAGTGTTTAATTATATGCAGCCTTGCTCCATTGTAGGCATGCACCGTGTTCTCTGTTAAACAGTTTTGCTCATCTGCCCATCACTGTGTATTGAAATTTAATTACATTTGACAGAATCCCAATCGTAGCTAATAAATCACGTCCAATCGCAGCCTGCCTGCCTTTATTTCTGTTGTTTATAAATAATTGATCAGTATTACAGTAAACACAGTTTACAGTAATTTAATATTGATATCATAATCCTACATATGATACATCAATGCATCCCCAGATAGTTGGTAGCTCTGCTTGTCTTTGCACCGGCTAAAGATTTGTGGGAATAGCTAATGGAGGAAGCCCTAACACAGCTGCCGTCATTGCGGATGCACAGCTGTTTGAATTCTCCAGGTCCAGAAAACTGATCCCAGCTCAGCCCAAGCATGTCCTGAGTTCACTACGGGCTAGTTTGAGTTATTACACTTCTTCTGAACTGCACAAGAATTTTGATGGCTGCAATGTCAACATTTATTTTGCCCGTACACATGGAATACATTACTTAGATAACTGGAATGGAATTTGAATTAATGCACACACATTTCCCTCCTCAATGTTGAATTTCTTGGATAGGGGTGCAAGTTAGCAGTTTGAATGAATCTGTTGCCTCCGTGGCCTGTTTTTTTGGCTACGCAGTTGTATGAAATCTTGAAAGCTATTCCAATCAGATGTTCTTACAAAGGAACACCTAGAAACTCAAGAGATGAATAAAAAAAAAGTGCCAATGTTTCAAAGTAGTACCGCACAGGTATTAGCCTTTGTATCTTCATAGATTTGTACATTCCCGCTAAACAATCGGATAGCATCAAAAATATTGTGCTAATAATCAGGTACAACATGAAATGTACCAGTAGCTAACATAACAAGTCTCATATGCTCAGTGTTTCCTGTACGTTTTACTATTTCCAAATCAGAAGGATTTGTCTGAAGCCCATTGCCACATCCAGAGTTACTTGCTCCTTCTCACTCTGTAGCGGCACAAACATACCCTTCCCTCAAAAGGATTCACCACATCAGACTGTGGTTTGGCAGTCACTGGAAGCCTCTGTAATGAAACCATCACCACAACATTGCAGAAACGCAAGAGGGGAGTAAATGCCTGAGCTTGTCATGTACAGTGTTAGGCTCCACGTACTAGATCTAGGCCACAAGATATGGCTTTGTGTGTGTTTGTGTAGCTCATTATTGGTTTCATAAAAGTTTAGTAGTGTATGGGGGTGTGATGCATTGGGAAATACTTTTCAATCTTAACAACAACAGTTGAACCACTAGTCCCCATTCATTCCTACCCATATCATGTCACCTTCCACTTTGGCAGTGTCAGAGCCTAAAGCGCATAAGCGATCCGCATCAACCTATCTCTATCTCTGGGAATGATTCAGTAAAAAACACTAACATTTCGCACTGATCCTTAAATAAGTCTGTTGTTACAGTTCAGTCAATAGCAGTTATAGTGCACACGGCACACCCCATTGCTCCCTTGCCCACTGGTTTCTAAAGCAGATCTGCTCCGCTACTCTCAGAGCTCCTAGTGTTGGTTTCCCGGTTGCAAAATAAATAAAATCTTCTTGTCTACACTTTGTTTTTTAAACCCTTTGAATTGATGCTGCTTCTGTGCTTGACTCTGGGTAAACTTTGTGGTGCTATGTCGTCCACACGGTCCCTAGAGCTTGTAATGCTTCAGTGTGTCATGTTACCATATGCCTTACATGTTTTCCAGGACTAATAAAAAAGCATAACAAAAAGTGGCATGAAATGAGATTACTTTCTTTAACTTCTTTTTACTTTTGTGTGCCCAAAAAGAACACCAAATTTGAACTATAACAAGAGAACTATAGATACAAGAGAACAGCAAAAGATGTTGACTGATTTTATCGCACAATTCTCCATTCAGTAGATGAAAACAATGATTATAAAAATGATTGCAAAATAAAGATATATGTATAAGAATCAAACTACAAATAAGGCAACGTTTTTTTATCACAATTTTACATATTTTTTAAGTAAAATCCTTGAAATACCAATAAAAAGTACCAATCAATTAACTCAACAGGATCAATTGAGAGGTCGTAAGAATTGCAATTGACTATCATTAAGAAGACACTTACAAACTTATAGTTTCCTTCAATCCTTCAATCAGCCACATACAGGATGATCAAAGATAGTACAAGCTACATTTAAATAAATAAAAAATAAAGGATGAATCAGCTCTTTAAACTTAAAATTTGGTCTTGGTTGCTATCAAACCCCATGAAAAGACAAACTTTCAGATAAGCGGGTCAAATAGGTAACATCTGGATAGCCATTCCTAAAAGAAAAGAAGAAACGAAAAATTATCCTAACCATTGATATTTCTTGGTGCATTTGAATGAAACAACAGATTGCAGTTGCAGGTGGACTTACTCTGATTTGCCTCCCTGTGTGCTAGTCTTATGTGGGATGCAGTCCCAGTTGACCCAGTCCGCTTCTCCTCTTCTCTGAATAGTGAAGATGAGGCCACGCTTGAAGGCCTCCTCTAGCCTGGGTAATAGACTCATTGCCCTCTCAGTTCTAGGAAGGTAGGCCAAAAAAACCCCTCCTTTGAATGGCAAACCTGGAGAAGGATGACCCTCCTGTTCAGAACCACAGAAATAAAGTATAATATCACAATAAAGTAACAGTCCCATAAACATTGTTAAGAGAATATATAACAATTTAAAAATAATAATACTTGGTACAATTTGTCCTATAATTAAACCAGCTGATGACACATGACAGTTACAACTTTAACTGTCATCAGTTGCTTTAATTGTGGGAACAGGTTAGATTAAGTTATTTGTTTTAGTCCTGGGTCAGCTTCTCACCCCTTGAATTCCATCTGGGATGCAGTAAGTGATCTTCGTGGTGGATTGCTTGCTGTGGCCATGCAGACTGATGCTCAGATCAGAGAATTTGATGCTGCCCTGGATGCCCTTGCATTGTGTCCGCTTAGGACACACCCTGCAGTGGGCATGTTGCTTGATCATGCAGCCTGGACACAATGTTTGACCACACTCTACCCTCTTCAAAGACTCTTCACTGCTGCAATACAAACATGTGTCTTTGAAACCTTGTTGACCAGACCTGCCAGAGTTAGAGTAAGGGAAAGACGCTTCTGTATACTGATGGCTTTTGGTCAATTCGTAACTTCTGTTGTCATTCAGGAGTAACGTAGACTGTGTATTTCTCTCTTTTTGCAGTGTACCCACGTTTTGATTGGTACCTATTGCTTGTGGCTCAGAGTTATCCAGAGGTTTTGCACTTGAATAAATTATTGTATCAGCTTGACTTACTGTGCTCCTCCGACGCGAATGCATTGTCCCTGCACTCTTTACTTTCTCCTGAATGACAGTTTCTTTCTGAGTCAGGGGTGGGTTAGCGCGCAAAGATACATTCAAGACATCTGAATTCTGTATGTAATCTGTATGCTCACCGATAGAAATAGCATTTGTTTCCTGTTCGTGCTCTGTGGTTATGCTATCAAACAGACTCAAATTTTGGTCCTTGCTTATATTTGTAGAGATGGCCTCATTTGAAGTAGAAGCTAAAGTAGAGGCTTCACTCGAGAAGCACTTTTGTTGTCCAGGTATCTGGGCTAATCTACCACAAAACACTTCCCTCAGTGCACTGGCAACCTGAGAACACAAGCATTCTGGACCGAGAATAGATATGAGCCCCTTTGATGTGTGAATGGAAACCTTCTTGAATCTACTCCGCACTTCATCATAGAAAACATGTAGAATTTCATCTGCTGGGTCTGAGATACCTAACTCTGTCAAACTCAGATCACACTGATAGAAATCAGCAGTAACCTTAGCAACTATGTTCTGTAAATCTATCTGACAAGCTCTCACACTAGAAGGGTCAAGGGCTGTCAAGAAAACTGTAGTAGCATCCTTAGCATCTGTGTGCTGCTCTTCTATCTTTATCGCCGTGGTAACTTCTATAAATTGATGCTGATATACCTTCTTTATGTACTTCCACATCATATAGGGAACCGTTATTTGTTCGCTACATATTTCCGACCTGTCCTTTCCTTTTAGGTAACTGAAACTATTTGCTCGGTCCCTGACTTTGTATTTTGCACAACCTGTGGGCTCATCATCATCCAATTGTCTGTCAGTTTGGACCTTGGGAACGGATAACTCAAAGGGGGGGCTGTCATAGTTAAAGCTAAGCCCGATCCCAAGAGCTGGGCGGGTGACACTTCCTGATGGACTGATCAGAGTTTGAATCGGGGGAGATTCTGAAAACTTCCGTTCATAGTCCCCTAATGTTGAACTCTGTGAGGGTCTGACTCCATTCTCAAATAACACGTCCTCTCCAGTGTTCTGCCTTGACAGACTTTTGTCAGTCAACCTTGCAGTGCCTGAAAGAACATCCGAGCCTAACAGGGGACCAAGGGCTGTACGCATAGCAGGGGATGGGAGCCTTAACCCTGCTCCGGTTAAGTCTGCTGGCTGAGACCCTAATGCACCTGGTTCTGTGTACTTAAACTGGGCTGCTAGTTTATACTTTGTGGCTCCCTCAGCTCTGCTTCCATCCTTGTCAGGCCCCAGCAATGTATCCATCCTACACCTCAGAGAACCGGGTATCGGTTGGTGAACAACAGATGGACCCTCAAGTGGATATGCTGAGTTCAAGTCAAGGGAAGTAGATCTTAGAAGACCGCCAATCTGGTCAAACACTCCACTGGGTTCATTGTAGCCCCATATAAGTTTCTTGGCCTCATATGTGTCACTATAGCTCCCGATGAGGTAGATGTTTTGGTCATCCTCGTTTAGAAGAAGCTTAGGGTGTGTTACACCTATCTTATCCATTATCCTATGCAGGACTTCCCCGGATGGAAGGGTGCTTTTAAGCAGGTGAACACGACAGATCATATTCTCATTGTCTTGGTAAAGCTGACTTATTCGACTTCTTGCCGACATAAGCCGTTGCAGCCCACTGTCAACCTCCCTTAACTTTGCTTCACACTGCAGGAACAACGTGGTCACACCCTCAGAAGTTACATCCAAAACCTCAACGCCATTCTGACTGAGTATATGCCGATACTCCTTTCCACAATGCTTCTGCAGATACTGAAACATGTCTGCATCCATAACTAGGGAGAGATCTTCATCCAACATTTTAGGATCCTTTGAAATCTGCATGGCCTCAGTCTCGGTCTTGTCCATGTCTTCCCAAACCGGACCAGCTGTTGATTTCTGTTGTCCACGTCGGGTGGATCGGTAGTCAACAGCAGTAGGATCTCTATAGGTTTGCTCTGTGTATATGCTACTATTATATGGTCTATTGAGCTGTGACTCTGGCAGGGGAGATTTTTTAATTGCATGCATATCATGGCCACCAGAGTATGCCTGATCAACTGTGCTCTTTGTATCTTCAGATTTTTGGAGTCCGGGAAGTCCAAGTAATTGTGCCAAAGCTGCTTGTACCTGGGAGTAGGGCCCTGTGATGTCACACAATTTCTTAGTAATATCTTTGAACTTAATGTCAGGGTTATTTTCAAGAAGGACTTTCCTGACTGTTTGTGTCAACGGAAGCTGGTTGCAGTCAATAGTTACCGACATACTCAAGACGACCTATGGTGGAAAAAAGAGGGGATAAAATAAAATGGTATCTATTTGTAATGCATGTATTCTCTTCTTTCTGAACATATTCAGATAATACATACCATATCAGGTTTCAGGCGCTCACAATGTGGAGTTAAGGTCAGTTCATACTGCATACCATCCATTTCTAAAACGTGTTGACCATGTCGGATAGCTCTCCGGGCAACTGTGTGAGTGAGATTACCAGAAGGAGATCTTAGCCTACCGGTATTTAATATGAGCCAGAGTCTATGATGTGTCCTGTAACTCTTTTACCATTTGCCTCTTTATTGAAATTGATTGTCAATACAATCAATTACATTTACACAAAAATATGTTAAAAATATAACAGAACAGTATATTTTTTGCAATTTAATGCCAGAAAGTTATACCTAATAATATACATGTTTTTGTTCGTCATGTGTTTAGATACACTCACTGATCTTACTTACCTCTACTGTCTTCAAAGGTGATCAGGGCTGAGCCAGGGGGGTCTTTAATAATCGTGACAGAAATGATTTCCCCTCCCCCATGCTTCTCTCTCAGAAACAAGATAAGTAGCTTGTCCGACAACCTGTCATCCTCAATGTCTGTGGGCAGACCACTCACTCTTACCGTTCTGTCCAAGTCTGCCATCTAGTGGACGAAAGCCAATATGAATTGCAAATATGTACCACTGGATAAATTCCGGAGAAAAACATTGACATCTTTATTAAATAAGCAAGTGTATGGGGTTAGGGTTAAGGAGTAATATATGAATATATTTCGTGTTTAACGACACAGTGGAGGAAATTGCAGCTAAAAATATTATGGGGAAACGGGGGGTAACTTATCCTTTCAACTTCTTTGTCGATGAACTGCAATATAGCCTACTCATGAACGTATAAGCCTATGCGCATGCTTCTATGCCTTACTATTAACATAACTTTCAATGGTTAATGTTTTTCTTCTTCAAAATTCTGCTTGTCTTTCGGCATGAATAGATGATCGGTGTTGCCTAAAAAAAGAGCTAAATCGCCAATCGGCTTTATTTTAAGTGCCAATATGTCGTTGCAGTCTGTATTCCAGGAGCTAAAATGAAACAGTGTGAACGGGCGGGTTCAAAGAAAACGAACGCAAGTGGAACATGAGGAAATGTACATAAAGGTAAACAGAAAATGACTCATTGCATGCCTATACCTTTTTATCTCAACATTTTGCTTAATGTACCTATAGGGATTAGGATAACATATAGAAATCCGACCAGTTGCCTTACCTTGGAAATATTTCAGACCATGATCTCAAAATTGTTGCTACTCCAAAATGGAAGAAAGTGAAACTAAAAAGCATGTTGTTTTTTTTCTTTGGGGCGGAAGGGTCGGGTCTGCATGCGTGCGTGTGCCGGGGCAATTGTCCAGATTGCGTCAATCTGGAAAATGCAAAGCAGTATGCGTTTTATTATGGTGTAATGTTCTACGGATGAATGCAATGTGAAGTAATAAATTATCGTTATACCTACAATGAGAGAAGGCTTGTCAATTATATTATATTCAAAGTAGACTAGTAGTTATATAGACGTTCACACATATTCGTGTTTTGATATTAATGTAGATATTGATAATAGTCAGTTAATCCAGAGCTATAAGAACATATTTGATTAAACTCGCAAAACGCTTACAATGTACGTTGGTTTCGTCAACCAATGGATGACAGCAATGGTCACGAAACAGAGAACATTCTATCCAATCATTGCAGACGTTGTTCAGGGCCTTTGCGCATGCGCTCTCCGATAATTCTTTCATGCGTGCTACGTCCTGCGGTGTCTTCAGTGGAGGTCATACACATATCTGACACAACTAGGTGAGTTAAATTATTCCACTTCGTGTTATTGACACTATTCTTCTAATATTCCGTCATCATAAGATGATAACATATTGTGTCTTTGCCGTAGTAAGACCGAGCACACTTTTGATAGGTTACTAAACAGGGTACTATGTACGTCGGTAACATGGACCTAAGTGACACATTTGCACACATGCTCATTTTTTATGACCCTTGAAACATATTAGCATATTAGATTGATAGAGCCATGACGGTAGTTAGATTGCAGGCTGGGTAAAGCATTTTGGTTCCCACAGAGGTAACTGTTCGACAACTGAATCGTAACACAGTTAATCATTATTGTTAGCTGGCTAAGCTAGCTAGCATAGATGACAAGTAGCCAGTTCATTATCAAGTTAGCCTTCAGCCCCCAGCTGCGACACGGCGCTGTTTAAACCAATGGTATACCACTGCTCCTAGATATCAAACAAATGTGGTTGCGTTACTTGCAGCTTACAGTCATGATTCACCACTGAGATAATAACCGGAATTTAAATTTTTCTTCTGGTACAGTAACGTAAGTATTTTTTTTTAAATTTGTTTCGGTTCATTTTCCCCGAACAGCTGCCATGGCAAAATTGTTTGAATCTATTGGGAAGTTGGGCCTGGCCCTCGCCGTCGGTGGAGGTGTTATAAACTCTGCTCTTTTCAATGGTAGGTAATATAGATTTCCAAACGAAATGTTGTTTTGATTAGTTTCTGATTACTTTGAAACTAAAATGATTGGTTAAAAGTATTGTGAGGTTAATGAATCAATATATATATATATATAGTGTTTAACGGACATGCTCTTCCCTGCTGCAGTTGATGCTGGGCATCAGGCAGTAATATTTGACAGGTTCAGAGGAGTGCAAGACACAGTAGTTGGGGAGGGAACCCATTTCCTCATCCCCTGGGTCCAGAAGCCCATCATCTTTGACTGCCGTTCACGACCTCGCAACGTCCCCGTCATCACTGGTAGCAAAGGTATGCTGGCAGTCTGTAAACACCATCGTTGTGTTATTTTGTCTCTATGGTCACGATTCTCGTGCATCTGCTCTAGTTGCCTGTGAATCCTCTTAGTGTTCATAGTGTCTAACATAGGTGGTAATACCGTTTGGTAGTTTATAAGCAAGAGGATCTATTTAATCATGGATTAAATAGGTTGTTTGCATTGTCATGCATATTTACCTGATGATTTTCTAACTCCTCCACCACAGATTTGCAGAACGTCAACATCACACTGCGTATCCTGTTCAGGCCAGTGACCAACCAGCTCCCAAGAATCTTTACCAGCATCGGGGAGGACTATGATGAGAGGGTGCTGCCCTCTATTACAACAGAGGTCCTTAAGAGTGTAGTGGTGGGTATCTCGGCAAAATAGAAGATGTGTGTGCCATTTTTCCCATACTATACTTTCCCAAACCTAATCCACTCATCTTACCTCAATTGGGGCTCCTCCTTGTAGGCTCGGTTCGATGCCGGCGAGCTGATCACACAGAGAGAGCTGGTGTCTCGGCAGGTCAGCGAGGACCTGACAGAAAGGGCCAACACCTTTGGCCTCATCTTGGACGATGTATCACTGGTGCGACATTGATTGGTTTCAAAATCCATGTTCTTTTCTCCGGTGTTTGGTGTTTGCATTTGTCATCTGTGAAATGCTTACATTTTATTTTGATTCCATCTCCAGACGCATTTGACCTTTGGCAAGGAGTTCACAGAAGCCGTTGAGATGAAGCAGGTGGCCCAACAGGAGGCTGAGAGGGCTCGTTTTGTGGTGGAAAAGGTAGGTTGGGCATTTTATAATATTAATGCCACACCAATTGACTTAATTAAACGGGAGCAAACTCGTCAAGGTTAGCTTGTCAACTTAAAGAGCCAGTGAACCCACTGTTTTAGCTGGAATTCGAACACTGAGATTTAAAAAAATACGTTTTGGGTTGAGAGTTTTAGGAAAGAGGGGGGCGTGTTATCCCCATGGTAATGACCCATGAAAACTTTGTGATACTTTTTTAGTATCATCGTTGTGTATGAGCATTATAATGAGAAAAGTTGTATATGAAATGTGCCAAACCCCGTAGCATTATACTATAGGTGTCCGAGAAGCCTAACCCTCACCCGGACGCGGACATTAAATACATCGCTGCTCAGACGGAGCTTCACCATCCACCCACACCGTAGCGTTATACTATAAGTGTCCGAAAAGCTCAACTTTCTCTCGGGAGCCGCCATCAATGGCTGCCCATCAAAGCTCCACACGTCTACACACACCGCGCCGGGGTGCCCCTTGGTTGTGACACGAACAGAACGCCACCTGCGTTTGCAGCAGAGTGGAACGTTCACATAGTGTTTTGGAACGTTCACATAGTGTTTTGGAACGTTCACATAGTGTTTTGGAACGTTCACATAGTGTTTTGGAACGTTCACAT
>JAOPJO010000088.1:10077055-10108955 GCA_027123675.1 Molva macrophthalma
AGTGTTTTGGAATGTTCACATAGTGTTTAGGGGTAAAAAAGGGGATTTTACCCCTTTTTGCTCTAAATTATTTGAGTCACAGTGGTAAAAGCATAGATTACTATGTTGACGATCATAGAAGACAAATTTCCATGTTTAAAACAAAAAAGGTTTAGTTAGCTATTGCGCTTCTCCATTGACCTGCACTGCAGAATCAAGAGTTTGTATCTGACCCGTGCCGTGTTGCCTGTAGGGCTGGTTAGTGTAACTGCTAATTGTTATGAACAAGGTAAAACAAGCCTGTGTTCTTCTTTTTAAACTTCACTCAGTATTAATATCAGTTTTAATCAATCTTTGAAATAGAAAAAAAAAATTAGATTGTTATCAGTTAGACATTATGGCATATATAGTTAACTTAATTTGCTGTCATAAATATTGCTCTTGCTGCTCTAGAAACAATATTTAATTATATTTAAAATATAAATTATTTCTAATCCTTTTTTTTTTAAATATAGCAAAGCAGAAAGACTGCAGTGTAGGAGGACAGGAAAGCCAAAGTGAGGCACATAGCTGCTCAAAAGACGGAAAAAGCACTGGTACAGGCAAAGGCAAAAAAGCAATGTGCTTTGGTGGACTGGAGTTTGGGGGGGGGGGGTTATTGTACGTCACTTATTTGTCATTTATTTGTCATTTCATTTCGAATAGATACAACTTGAGTTTTTCTTGTTAGCACTGCTTCATATAGTAGGTCTGAATATCACTGACAGGCTGTTATGTGTCACTTAAACAGAGTTTGTTTAGAAAAATGAATCATAGGAAGGGGCCTGGGCGATGTGCATTGCTCATTTTCTTTCTTTTCTGGCAAAAAAAATTCACCTTTTTGGGCCGGTACCAGTTTGCACCCTGTTAAATAGGGCTATAGGCCAGCCTTCTGAAAGATGGCAAGGAAGACCTTCAAAATATAAGGGCAGGGGGAAATGTATTCATTTATAGGTAGGGTAGGCAATTTGGAGTCAATGCAATGTACCGTCCTACAGAGGGCAGTTAAGTGTTTTTGCCTATAGTTGATTCGCATCAACTATGTTCTGTTCTGTTCAGCCACTTTCATATGAAAAACAATGGCGGACCTGTATAACCCAAACCCCGAATTGAAACCCATACGTTAAACCACGCAAAAGAGAAACGGTGACACACAAAAATCATAATATTGTATTGCAAATTTCAACAGAATCTCAATACATATTGTATCGGAAAAAAAAATGTCACTTTGTATGAAGAGGTCGCTGCTGTTTCCCGTACCTCCACTCCATCTCTTCCATGTTTCTGTGTCCAGGCAGAGCAGCAGAAGCAGGCCGCCATCATCTCCGCGGAGGGCGACTCCCAAGCCGCCCTGCTCATCGCCAACTCCCTGCAGGAGGCCGGAGACGGGCTGGTGGAGCTGCGTAAGTTGGAGGCGGCCGAGGACATCGCCCTTCTGCTGTCCCGCTCCCGGAACATCACCTACCTGCCCGCTGGCCAGGGCACGCTGCTCCAGCTGCCCCAGTGATGAGCTCTCTCCAAGGTCACCCTCTCACGGCCATATGGTGGGCCGTGGAAATGGTGTCTAGGGAATTAAAACGTCACACCGACCCCCACCTTTTCTCACTCTCCAATTTGCAATGGACTGGTTACTGCTCTAGGGGAGAGTGAGGGGAGGTTGAAGACGGACTATGGTGTAGAGTCCTTAATGTGTATCAATGTACGCGTGTGTGTAGAAATGGGGTTATTTGATTTCTTCATATATGGTAATAGGCAATCCAGTCGCTTCTCTTTTTCAAGATTTGATTATGTGCCGTTTACTTTCAATGCGCTGCATATGATTTAGGATGGAAAGATACCATGTTAATCTTGGTCAAGAGAATTTAACTTGAAACCAGTACTAAACATTAAATGGATTTGACCGTGTATCTTACTGTCTGGATTGTATGGATATAATTGGCTCACCTGTGTATTAACACTTTTTTTTGAGATTCAATCGATTTAATTTCCTTGTCCATCGTCACTTGCTGGAAATAATATGACCACGACCATCAGGTGGAAAGAATTGTGCCTGTCAGGTGCAGTGGTCTTTGCCTCTGTACATTTGTCATCGCATTGTCATTTTGTCAGGTTATTTAAGCTTTGCATTCTGAAATAGCCTAGAGGAATTTAAATAAAGTTCTTTCTACATCTCAAGGACGTGTGCTGTGTATTTGAGGCATACCAAGCTGTACTGACTGACTGTAAACTCTTAACGGTTGGACGGAGGGTTGTTGGTTTGACGATCACCCAGTACATTTGGTCATTAACATAATTATTAAATTTACTGCTGTTTTCCTAATTGATTTAACATTTTCTCTTCTGAACATTTATTGAGAATGAGACCAATACCATGAAACACTAATCATGGTCTCATTCAGACACATCTTTCGATGCAAGGTTCAAATGTACCATCTCAATGATTTTAAAAGTGAATCTCCTAAATAATATTACTGAACGAAAAATATACCCGTTTCTGCTCATGTATGAACCCTTGTCGGGAAGTAGGTGTTTTCAAAGAACACATTACTAATGTATTGAAAAAAATAATAGTTAATGTAGCCTGTCTGCCAAATTTTAATCACGAGAGCGCGCATCGTGCCCTGTCTGGTGTGGAGACGAAACCATTCAACCCGGGATGTGATGTAGACATGCTGTGAGCGCGCCCACTCAGCGGCCTGTGCTGTGAATGCTTGCGATGTGCGCGGGACGTTGGTACGCGCGAGACCTGGGCCACGTAGCGATGGCTTTACAGCGGTCTAGAGAATCGCAGGTACGAGTGTATTTATGTAGAATACAGTATAAGTGCCTCGTAAACTAGAAATCACAGAAGTAGCATAGTCAATGCACTTTATGCTGAACGGAAAGGCTCGTGCGTTGCACTGAATCTGTGCAACTCTGATTGCATGCATGCAAGAAGGAGGGCGCTCGCGACGAAGGTAACGCAGAAAATGGACACAAACCTGGTCACAAGTTATTTGGGATATTTACACATATGACAATCATAAATGATGCAAGCGAAAGCCGTGGGTATGTCAACTGCAGTAGTTTGATATAGCTATAATGTGAATTATGCATGAGCCATGTCAGGATTCACTTTCTGACAGTGTCCAGTTCAGTGGGTTTGTCAGCAAAGCACGGTCTGTTTTTTGTTAGGAAAGCGGTTTTTTATATAGCACGACACGATGTGCTGCTAACAAATATATATTTTTAGTCTTTTGTGGTGGCTGGTATATCTACGTCCCCTACATATATATCATTAATTCAGAAGCACGTCTCATTTAAGATACGGCTGGAAAGTTTGCTACATTTCCTAACGTTAGTATCTGCTACATGCTATGCAAGCTAGCTATAATCTCTGATGTGTGGGGTTAAAAAGTTAAAGTCGTTTAGCTGTTCTTGACTAATATAATTCTGCTTACACTGATCGTAAGCTTGTCTGGTGCAGGGTTACATTATAATACACGCCATGTAACCTTATATAATTGCAATTGAATTGTTTCAATTCAAGCTAACCATGTTAGCTTTTCATGTGCGTCCCAGTTACTGTCTATTGGGAAAGCTAACTAGTTGGTCAGGCCTGCCCAATGTGGGCATGCTCCCTTCTGCAATGTTGGAACTTTATATTTTAACCATTTCGTTTTTTAACATACTATGAATCGAACAAAATGTAATGACGAACATGTTGTTTGTGTCTCTATTGTAGCTAATTTACAAACAACTTGAAGTAATTACTCAAATTAGACTTACTAGTAGTAGTAGTAGAGTTGATGTCACTTATTGAAATGCTTTGTATTTCTTTGTAAATTGGCAGTATTATATTAGGCAAGATGCAAGCTTATTGTTTATATTGATTAATGAGAAGATCCCTCATTTTATAATGAATCATTGTATATTTTATGAGACCTTTTGTTTATACTGTTTATATAAAATAAATGTCACTTTATATTGAAAGCTGGGGCATCCTACTCATCAAACACTAAAATCACTGGTTCAAACCTTTAACCTCACAGGAGACTTGGTAGACAAGCTCCCACAGTGACAGGATAGCCCCATAGGGCTCCACACACTTGTTTAAGTTCTTACAAGTTCAGCAGGAGTGAGGAATGTGAACCCTCACATTTCGATCAAAGCTGTGAGTTGGAAAGCTCATTAAAGCTGAGACAAAGATTGAGCGTAGGCCTCTACGTGTTGACGAGCAATGCTTTGCCATGGAGGGTAAAGGCGGTTAATTTGTTCACTACTTAAAAAAAACACAAAAACATCCTAGCTTTTAAAAAAGTATTTGTGTACAAATGTACTTCGAATGTAACTGTGTGCTGTTCTCTACGTATTTTGTGCAAACAACTTTCATCCTATGCATTCAACCAAGCCTAAATAGTGTGTCGTAATTAACTTTTACTTTGTTTGATAGTTTGATATTCAGCAAGCACAACTGATCAAGCTGAGGTGATGGCCTACGCAAATTACCACTGATACTGCTCCCACCTCCCACATCAAAGGGCTTCGCTTTACCATTTCACTATAAGTGAAACTCTGAAATGAGTCACACCATGGCATACACATGTATTAGTCTTTGTGATGCACACCCAAGTTTGTATTTTAAAAGTTGATTATCGGCAAGATTCACTCTTGCCTGTAAGGAATTGGGAAAAACAATTATTGTATGTGCCAGGATTAGTTACTGTCATAACATTAAAGTTATATTGCATTGATCAGTGACAACATGCGAAAACGATTTGGCTTAGCAGCACCTTGGAATCAGGCGGTGAGAGCTGTAGGATTTCCCATGCAATTGCTATTTTGATTGTTGTTCAGCTGTCCACAAACACGATGATCTATTGAGTTCATGTGCGTTGTTGCAGCAGAGTTTTTTGGTCGGTGTTAAGTTGGCCCTCCCTCTGTGGTCTTCTAAACACACCTCTGAGAGCTGCTGCCCTATTCTGAGAAAGGATCCGAGTCAACATGTACAGGAAGACAGGTGTGGGGCTGCTGCTGCGAACCGTAAGAGTTGTAACAAAGTGGATTACAAGGCGTGGTATACAGTAATCCTCCAATATGAGTTGTGCATCTTTTTAGTTCTTTATTTTTTGCTTAAAAAGGATTAGTATAATGTATGTCTAAGTATATAGGAAAAATGTGTACTGAAAAATGGTTCACATTACATGATTTAGCATATTTACTCACATTTTTTATTAAAGTGCCTCATTATTATCACACTTGGTAGACATTATATTCATATTCCTTGATTGAATGAAGCTCCTTAAAGATGTTTTATTACATCTTATTAAATCGAATAAAATACCACATTATTAGTGGTACACTGATAAATTATATTTTTTAAGACAAGGTAATTGTGTATAACCAAACATCTTGAACCAAAGATTCATACTACTTATTTTTATGTAGCATTACTTGCTGGAGGAACAGCCTCCAAATTTCAGTTGAAAGTGTTACAGTTCACCTGGAACTCTTTCACCTAGTGATGCACATGCAGAAGGTGTAAACAATTATATTTAGCAAATGACGGTAGTGAGTTCATACAAAAAAAGCAATAAATAGTAAAATCACAATCATATTTTAACATTGGGTCATACAAAATAACCATTCAAGAGGGGAGGATGTGCATTTTGTATGAGAAAGGAAATGTTTTTTGGCTGCTTTAAGTGTAGTACC
The DNA here is from genome assembly GCA_027123675.1 of Molva macrophthalma. Taxonomy (NCBI): domain Eukaryota; kingdom Metazoa; phylum Chordata; class Actinopteri; order Gadiformes; family Lotidae; genus Molva; species Molva macrophthalma. The sequence continues at coordinate 10,082,768 of JAOPJO010000088.1, forward strand.
CCACCCTGAGTGGGTGTCGCCACCTACAACTGTTTGAAAACCTTTGGGTTTAGATGAGTGCATGAACTTTGCATGGGGTTGCTGTACAGTAACTGCATATGTAGTGATATGATGTTCACACTCCACGGAAGAGCTGGGTAGCTGTTCCCTGAGGTTAATTAATTACAGGGTTTAGGATAGTGAGTAAAAGCTGGTTTGCGGTTTGTACCTTCGTTTACTCCTTTACATATTTTTTAAATCGGCATTTTTGCATTAAACCTTTTATGCTTATACTATTTTAATTCAAAAGCTGTTATTATGCTAAATGTTTAAACTGCTTTGCAACATTCTACCCCACATTCTGGTCTCTAAAAGCCGGAAATATTGTTTCCTTCACAATGTTATGACCTTAGCTGTTATAGGCCCAAAATTGTCTATGCAATAAATATGCATTGGTTTTTATGATTATGTATTTCTATTTCAAACTACTAATTTAAGTTGTTGGTTTATTAACCTTTCTTTTCAGTGTGGCACTATGGTTGCAATATCGCAAGTGTAGTTTCAGTTTGGTGATGCTGATGGAACGGAAAACCACATTACTAACCTGGTTCTCTCATTTTGTCTTCTTATTTTATAGAATGCAAATCACGAATGGCTCATGAATGACGACACAGAAGTCCTTGCTGGTGTTCCGTGGTTGGCAATTTATTAAGCCTTTACATACAACTGGATCTATACAGACAGGAATTATTAAGGAATAATAAACCCTTTAAGAGACACTGGCCTAGAAAGCCTTGCTTCCAATGTTGTGATGTGTTGGAGATGATTGATCTTGGACTTTGCCCTCCGATTGTTAGGCCTATGGAAGAAAACCTGGAACAGATTCTATGTCGTTCCAACAGTGTTTCCTGCCTCCAACGACATGGACGCCCTGTTTGAGTCGGGTTGAACAGCCCTCACCTTCCGTTCCATCTCTTCGCTAGCGGGAGGGGTGGGGGACTGCTGTGCTTCCCCCTACCCCTCCTTGTAGAGCGGGCCAGAGTACAAAACTCTTTCCCCCCGGCTGCTCCCACCAACTCTGCCCTCTCTCTCTGTATGACCTCCTGCCAGAGTCTCAAGGAAGAGTTGTCTGTCCCCACCCTCGGAGGCATGTCCCAGGAGGAGGGGCGCAGGGCTCAGGTGTCCCAGTCCTACTTCCACTCCCCCACCCCGGATCTGGACCTGACCAGCAAGCTGTACAAACGCGAGGTGGGCGGCAAGCCGTACTCCGTTCTTGTAGACAACAAGATGGCGGCGGCGAAGGCGACCACGGGGGAACAAGCCCCCGGTCAGCTGCCCGTCCACCATGTCACGTCCCCCCAGCACCACCACCAGCAGCAGCAGTTTTATAGAGAGGGAGGAGTGGAGCAGGAAGCAGTTGGCCACGGGCCCCAGGCTGGAAGCGGGGGCACGCCAGAGGACTCTGAGGAGGAGGGGGAGGAAGGCGAGGAAGAGAACGGCGAAGGGGAGAGCTTCAAGCGTGAGCAGATCATCGTGGAGGTCAACCTGAACAATCAGACGCTTCATGTCTCCAAGGGGGACGATTCCGAGAGAGGAGGGAGTGATGAAGATGAGGAGGAGGAGGAGGACGACGAGGAGGAGGAGGAGGAGGAGGAGGAAGAAGAAGAATTAGAGGAGGAGGCCGAAGAAGAACAGAGTCCAAGTGAGGAGGAGGATGATGATGACGAGCAAGAGGAAGAAGAAGAGCTCGAGATCCCGATGACGAGAGGGAAGAGGGTCCGACTAGGGGCCGGTGGCACCGACGCCGCCAGCCAGCCCAGGAGGAAGAGCCTCCGCACTGCCTTGACCGCCACCGGCATGACGACCAGGGGGAGGCAGAAGCTGTTGGAGTCCCCCAAGAAGAAGAAGAAGCACAGGCCGGGCCGCTCTGCCCACGCGGGCGCCGGCTCGACCTCGGCCGTGATGGTGAAGGGGGACGGCGATGAGAAGGAGATGCTGGCGTGCGAGAAGTGCCCCCGCGTGTTCAACACCCGCTGGTACCTGGAGAAGCACATGAACGTCACTCACAGGCGCATGCAGATCTGCGACAAGTGTGGCAAGAAGTTCATCCTGGAGAGTGAGCTGGCCTTGCACCAGCAGACAGACTGTGAGAAGAACATCCAGGTGAGCAAACACATTTTAATTGACACACTTAATTTGTAATTAAAGGGCCCCTATTATACCACAAGGTGTAAGTTTGATTAGCCATTGCAAGCCGTTTGAAAATCTGCCTTTTCCTGTGCCTTAGTGACATCACAAATGGGAGTGTCCACCTAGATGCATGATGGATAGATAAGCAACATTTGCTACAGTCCACTTGGTAGGCTGGTAGACTGATCTATCCAGCATACATCTAGGTGGACACTCCCACTTGTGATGTCATTAAGGCAAAGGGAAGGGCAGATTTTCAAAGGACTTGTAATGGATAATCACACTCACACCTGGTAGTATAATAGGGGCCCTTTAAGTAATGTTGAGATGTTTTATTGACTAAATGGATGCAAACCAACCACCTTTCTAGGGGGATTTTTGGCCTTTGTATTGTGGTTAAGAGTACATTCTTGCATATCGCCCAGTCCTATTTTTTACACATTTTACATCTTACATTTTTATTTGACAACAATTTCTGGTAAAAAATGTTTTTTATATATATTTATATAAGAATATATATATTTTTAATTTCCAACTCGGGCACAAATTCAAATGAAGGTCACAATCAACAAAATATAGCACTGACAAAAATGTACTTAATTGTGTTTGTGTAAATGACAAAGAATAGGTGTAAAGTTCAAATTTCTGCCCCCTATTATTAAATGGGTACGTTTTTTTAGATTTAAGAGGAAAAAGGCCAACATAATTATCATTACCTAAATCTAAAACACACATTTTATATTTTATATTATTTGCAGTGCATTTAAAAAAGACATGTAATCGAGTAGGGCTCTACCAATTTCAGGTCACTGTTGAAAGCATCATCAAACACGAAGGAGGGTTTAATACGGTGCATTGAGATTGAAAACCTTATCAAGGCATCCTTTCTCCTTCACCCTTTTCACACACCAATACATGCAAGCCCATATAATCATAATCCCATTGGCCAAGGGTTCAGCAGCATGTCCTTCCTCATCAGCACAGTGTTTCCTTTTAAACCTAATCACTTTATAGCTTATTGTGTTTCTTGGCACCCCAACATCAGTGAAGCCACTTTTGCAGAGACTCATAACAGAAAATCAAACCGTTTATCTTAATAAGATTACAATTTGTAGTTGCTAACAATGTCAGATTACATACATGCTGTATGTAGCCTGCATGAACAGATGATGATAGAATGGCCATTGTGTCATAAGCTATTTAATTCATTGTTTAATTAATTACAATATACATATTTTAAATCCAACACATGTGTACATAGTTGGTCTTTGTAAAAAAAATATTGGTTGCTGTCTTTGTTTCAATGATGAAGTAAATGGTAAAGTTAATCAGAAAACCTTACCAGCAGGGGGCGCTGTAGTATAAGAAAATAACTGTTTGTGTGCAATATGTTACTTGGGCTGATTTAACAGCTTTTGTCAAACTAATTTTACATGACTGGGAAGTTCTCTTAAGTTCTCTCAAATGTTGTCTCCTCCAGTGTGTGTCCTGCAATAAGTCATTTAAGAAGCTGTGGTCCCTGCATGAGCACATCAAAATCGTGCACGGCTACGCAGAGAAAAAGTTCTCCTGTGAGATCTGCGAGAAGAAGTTCTACACCATGGCACACGTTCGAAAGCACATGGTTGGTGAGTAAACACTGGGAGAGAGAGGGAGAATACATGCTATCATGAACCCTACATGGTGTAGAAAACCCCTATAGAGCATTACGACATGAGGTGAATAAGTACATCAGCTTCACGCCATCTCCGGTTGCACAGTAATGCATGAAATATCTCCATCTCTTACGGAAAGACTCACGCGGCACTCTTTTTATAACACATTACATCAAGTTGTCTTAATGCTGTCCCTCCCCCCTCCCCACGCCCTCTTGTTTTTTCTCAGCACATACTAAGGACATGCCGTTCACATGTGAAACATGTGGGAAGTCGTTCAAGCGCAGCATGTCATTAAAGGTTCACTCCCTCCAGCACTCCGGAGAAAAGCCGTTTCGTTGTGAGGTGAGATTCACAGATGTCTGGCCGTGAGCATAATTTCTCTGTTGTTTCAATGTTTCTCGCTGATCACAGATGATGTTTGAGGTGTTTCAAACCCTACTTAAGCCTGATGTATTTGCAAGGGAGAAAAAAAAACGACTCGGAGCTCGAATAAATGTTGACAAACGAGTCCTGTGTGTTTTTAAAGGAGCAAACAAATGTGGTTGAGCTGAAACATACCTTTTATCACATCTCCCCTGTACAACATTAATATATTAAATGTTGAAATTCCCATTGACTATTAGAACTACAGTATAGTATACCCCATTGGCGTATTGACTGAGGTACATCGAAAGGGCATTCAATATGTGCATAGTCTACCCTATTTACCTTTTTAAAGTAATCAACACAGCTTGAAAGAAAATAGCCTGAAGGACTAAACTCTTTCGGGCTGTAAGACCCATAGCCTATTTGCCCTCTTCCCTTTGAACGCCTGGTTAAACACCTGCAAACGTCTTCAAAATGATGGAGTTATGCAGCATTATGTACTTTGGTTGTGGTAAGCAACCTTGGCTTCGCCTTCCCCGCATCAACAACCCCAACATTAACGGGACACCCCGGAATTATTTATTCCTAACATAATTCAAGTTACGGCAGCGGCATTTATGCAACGGTTTTCTTGAAACCTAATATTGTCACTTAGCAGGTCCTTTCTCCATGCCAGGCAACAGTAAACCTCTTGTTCCGTTTGTGGTCCGCCGTACCCCACAGTACATTGGAGTCTGCCTCCGCTAAGCCTTGTTAATTAACAGGTAATATTAGTGGACAGCTCTGCCTCACAAAATGAAGGCAGAGTGCACCATGGGGAACAAATCCGCATTAGAGTTAAGAGACGTGCATTGTTTTGATGCTCTGCTGCTTGTCCGTAACTCGCTTAATGGTTTTAATTAGATACATTTCTGACTTGCTCATCGAATGAGCCCTCTGTACCTATGTTGTTAAAAACCTTTTATGTTCTCCACTGCCTTTGTTTACTTCATTTAATTTGGTGTGCCTCAGTGTTTATTTATATCAGTTTTGAATCTTTCGCCTCCTATGCATGTATTTTAAAAGCATTCTTTATGTGTGTGCACAATGGTTCTAGCTTAGGCGGCCTAAGTCTTAGCCACAGTCCTATAGCTGTTTTAGCACTGCTTAAATAGTTCTTACTTAGTCGAGGACAAGCAGGCATGTTTTCCACTTTGATGAATCAGCATTTGTGATGGCACTCCTCACAAAGAAAGATTCTGTCTAAAAGTGTTTCAGTAGTTGTTTGTGAGTCTCTTATATGTACACTGTGGTGGTGGCACACGGCTTTTCCCTAAATAGGCTGCTTCTTTCTACTGGCGTCTTTGGCGGGTGCACACACCACCATGTATTCACAACATCGGCTGGATAGTTGTGTAGCAAGTGCAAATGTCTGTTCCTGACACCTTTTTCCTGTGTGTTTTAAATGAACAAGCCCTAATATCGGTGGTCTGCCAGTCAACTCTTCAGCTTTTTCTAACAAAGTCAATGGAACGTGCATTGCTTATGTTTTCATTTCATTCTTTTCATTCATCCTTTCACTGAATGCTCTCTTGTCCTTTTGCTCTCATTTTAAAGACAGAATGGGCTCGCATACTGGGGGGAGGGTTGCTTCTACCCAAGGCCTTCTTGTGGTCGGCCACATGAACATAGATTACATGGTGGATGGGTTGGGCTGTGCTGTATGTTTTAATAGGTTATTTTCAGAAACGTGTGATTTTATGCTTTATTAAAGGTTTTAGTAACAGTTTAGTTTGTGTACAGGCAGGGTTTCTTCTCTAGTTTCAGCAAAAGCCCTGTTATAGACACGTGTTTATGTAGCGACCTGTGTTCATTGAAGGTGGATTTGTGTATTGCGGAAGGCTCCGAAACAAACCGATCACAAGCACTAGGCAATAGACGATTCATCATTAAGAAAGGTTTCTAATACATTTTTTACATAATCAACGAAGGTATTCATTTTCCAATAAATTGCCACGTCATTCCATCTTACGTCAACAGAGTATTCTAAGGTATCAAAGAAGACGTGCGCGCTTTGTGTGTGTTGTGTCTGTGTGAGCATGCACACGGTCAGTACGTGTGTATGTGCATGCATGCCGTCTGAATAACTCTTGTTTGCATGTTGCCACAGAACTGTGACGAGCGGTTCCAGTACAAGTACCAGCTGCGCTCCCACATGAGCATCCACATCGGACACAAGCAGTTCATGTGCCAGTGGTGCGGCAAGGACTTCAACATGAAGCAGTACTTTGATGAGCACATGAAGACTCACACAGGTAAGCAGCACCAAAACGTATTTTTGAAGAATTGAAAAGATTAGAAGACACCAAACTGCCTTCTAATCCCCCTTCCATTATACCAAATTGTCTCGTTGTCTTGCTTTCCAAGATAACGAGGTTGGTTGTCAGCCAGGAAGTTTTGATGACCTATGCTCGCTTCAAGGCACACCAGTACCATGAAAGGGGTTTGGAAACAAACAAACAAACAATAACAAATGATAAGGACACTCGGGGAAAGCCTTACATAACTCAGTAATTGCACATAGAAGACTGAACCCCCATTCCCACAAAATTAACATTGTATACTTGTAGGCTTTTCCTTCTGGAGGCCAAGCAAATGCTTTGGTATCACTCATTTAGCACCCGCATCCTCCCACTGGAATGTTATGCTAAATTTTCCCGACACAACGATTCGTCTATTAAAGATGGAGTCGACTAAATCTCTTATCGAAGATTTGCATCGTCGGAAGATTAGGTTCAAGCTTCGGATTTTCATTAGGTTTCCAAACGAATATCCGAATATTCGGTAAAGGAAAAAAGTCCATTCATAGTGCGTATCTTTCACTGCCAAATGTGTTATTTTAATAACGCAAAATAGCAAAACAACAATATCACGTCAGTGGCTTTCGGATCCACTCATCAGTCCGAGTTCGACTTGGTTACAGCAGAGCTTCAATGCAGCCTAAAAGTTTCCGAACACACACGGTTTCCAAAGTATGAGAGTAGGCCTACTTCCAATTATCACAAAGCCCGTTCTCTGACATTAGTCCCCTTACATATATATTTTATCACTGGGATATTCAGACGAAATGTAACCTGGTCTTCTACCCGCAGTCCTCAAATATGCATAGACGTTAAAACATTTTGGTTTTTTGTATTTGTGTTTTTCATAAAAACAAAACGAATATCCAAATACTGAATTGAGATTCAAATACCTACCTAACGAACGAATATTCTAATATTTGGGCTCAGCCCTAGTAATTTGTTTATGTGCATATTTCAATCATTCGTCTCAACTACTGTGGAATGGCCAAAAGATGATATCAAGGCATGATGGAAAATGATGGTATATATTACGGTATGACACTGGGAGGTGCTGAGAAAGCTGTTGTTTGTAGGCTTTGTGTTAGATACGGACCACTGTATGTTAATATTTAAACGAGGGCATAATATATCAAACATACTATCTACTATTAATAAAAGGCTTGTAATCGGGTAATGGACTTTTTGCAATGTTTTTTTTTCCTTTTCTGGCGATCTGTCATCCAGAATAGTGCGTGTAGCTTCCTGAAGAGCGCTGGTGCTGCAGTGCAATGTCATTGAACTTTGCTTTTTGGTTCCAATGAGAGCACTGCTCAAAACCTTGGCGCGCATCCATTGCTAACCATTAAATCAAACACAGTTTAAGACCTAAAATCAAACCTCCCGACGTGTTTGTTTCTCATTTCCTCTACGCTCCTTTCTATTACCAGACGGGGTCGCACGTCCACCTGGTGTGCAACCTGTTTTACGTTGAAGCTCTGCCGTTACCGAGACGACTCGAACCAAGAGTGGATCCAAAAGCCGCTGACTTCCTCCACACAGAACTCACTCGTTATATTGTAGTTTGGCTTTTTGAAGCGTTATTCAAATAGAGCGTGTTTTAACCGATTTAACCATTTAAGAAATGAAATGGGAGGGGGGGGGGTAAAAAACAACGACGGCAACCAAATGTAGCGATAGCCCTATTTTGAAATGTTGCATGGTGTAACATACTGTGTAACATGGTACACAACGCCACTGTAACATTCTTTGGGGAGAACCCTGCAGTGAGTTGCGCACGTTACTCTTGGTTTGGCTGAAATTCATATCGTAGGGCAAATTCATACCGGTGTGCTCTCTACAGTTTATACTGTCCAGCCCTACCTTTGCCTTAAAATGGAACCACTTCCTTACAGTATAGTGTGTGTGTATATATATATATATATAACCCTAAATTGATATCCGACGTGGTACGGAGGTAACAGAAAAAAAGAAAGGGATTGATTTGTATTGACTTTACAAGCAGGCCCCATTCAAAGAAACAAAGGGTTTATGCTATACCAATTGTACAGAATACAGGAACAAAGAAAAAAAAAACAAGGAAATAGCTTCGGGGTAGCCAAGGCCAAAATAATAACCAGAAAAATCTCCCTAACTTTTAAACAAAACCCCCCAGTCTAGGCTTAAACAAAAATACACTTCTAACCTAACCTCTCTACAAACACAGGAGAAAACATGGGCAAAACAAAATGGCGGCTTACCCTTCCAAACCCTGTCTAGGCTCTCTTCGAAATAACCAACCAGTTATCGACCAACCAGAGTTCTCCGTAAAAAGAACAACAGCCCTTAAGCTGGCCAGGGAGAGAGCAAAAAGAGAGCGGGCAGAGACTCTGGTGCTGGCATACTTAAGTTGTATACTTAAGGTTCAGGTGCAAGTCATTAGCCGTAACGGCATCAGTTAACATCAATAGAGCTTGAACTTGGGTCTTTTAAAGCCTTTCCATTAGACCAAAGAACACATGGCTTTTGGGATAATGCAACAATTCATACATGGCATCAAATGTGAAATATGATGCGTTGGGTGTATATTGTAAAAAAAAAAAAAAAAAAAAAAAAAAAGGCGACCATTGTAAAACATGCACAAACATTATGAAATGAAACTATGCTGCTGTATAGACGTTGTTCACTCGGACAGTTTGTGTATTCTAAAAAAGCAAAGAAATGGGAGGTCCACAAAGTGCCCAGTGCCATAGTAGGAACACTTAGAAACTGCCCAGCCTCTTGTAATGAGAGGGAGAGAGAGAAATCACAGGGGAACCACACATGGATTGAGGCTCATAATGAGTACCTAGACACATGCTGTTTTACATCCCTCTGATTTTCTCTCCCCACTCCTGTTGCTATTTCCAAGACTACTAAACTCAGTGCGCAGTGCGAGGCAAACTGCACACATGTCTCCAAATTCAAGTTGAGCAGTGGGTGGACACACTGCTTTCCATCACCCCAGACAGTTCTATTTGAGTGGTATTCAGAAGGTACAATTACCCGTTCCTCTCCCTACTGACCAATTTAGCAGCCGGGACACACCCAGCTATGCCCTGTAATACACGGCCATGATCCCTGCCAAGCAACACGCCTTTCGCTAGCTTCTGAAACGGAACCTTTTCAACCGTATAGTCTTGTTAGCGCATAAAACATCTCCATAGGGCTGCCATGTTAACCGGCACCCTGCGATGTCCACTGTCACTTTTCGAGGAGGTTCACACATGCGAAGCAGACCCACCCAGCTATGCACTGTAATGCACCACGGCCATGATCCCTGCCAAGCAGGCGGCCCTTCGCCAGCAACTGAAACTGAACCTTTTTAGAGCTTATTGAGCCTTGTAAATGCGCACAAAACATCTCCATTGGTCTGCCATGTTCAGTGTCACCTTGCGATGTTCGCTGTGGAGTACTTTCACACATTCAACGCAGCCCAGAAGGGGATATTTGGAGAGTCGTTCGGCAGCCTGGAAATCAATGTCTGCGTGGGCTGCAGCTGACACTCTGAATAGCTCCATAGGGGGAGGCTAATGAGAGTGGCATTCCACTGGAGTGCTGTTGTTCTCCTGCTTGTCTCCACTCTACAAAGTGTGAATCGCAACAGTTTCGTACAGTGTGGGTGGATTGACTGCAGAGGGTCTCAATTCAAGATGGTAACTCATTTGCATTTTTAAGAGCCTTAAAAAAGAAACCAAAGGAAGTTAACTTTCCCTATTTGCGCTTTTGGAGTGTGGTGGGGGGGAGTGATGTAACTCCGGGTGCGGCAAGATTTGCCAGGTGTTGCGTGGCGTTATAGTGTGGACCCCCCGGGCCGCAGTCGGAGCTCATCATGTGCCTCATATGGGTTTCTTTACGGCCATATTTAAAAAAATGTAAATTCCCATTCGTTTTTAACATTTTTTTATTTTATGGCCTCATTGTGCCTTTTATGGACAGGCCAGTGTAGAGACATGAAAGTGGGTCGCTACAAGGCACGAAGAAATCAATATTTTAATGTATGCCTTTTCCCGTGGATGCTTGAAGCTTTAACTCTGTTAGTCTCCCGTGGCCAGCTTTTGGTTCTTCAACTTGCACTACATATTGTGTTGACTGCTTGAGTGTATTGGTCATGTTAATTAAAGGTGTCATTGCATCATTTTTTTCATTAGTTTTGCGGTGGTCTCTAGTATTAATGAATGCCCTGTGAGACGGTTTTGGTGAAAAGAACGCTCTAGTGCTCCTGTTTCAGGCTGTTCTAGTTTGGTGGAGGAGGTGGGCAGGGAGGAACGACAAGATTTCTGCTCTTACTCATGAATATTCATGACACGCAAATGACTGGCGGAGCTTTACCATCCACACACACCGCAGCGTTTTACAATAAGTTTCCGAAACGCTCAACTTTCTCTCGGACGCCTCAGTCTCTCGGACGCCGCTGCCCAGACAGAGCTCCACACGTCTACACAAACCGCGGCGCTGGTGCCCCTTTTTTCTTTAAATTGGGGACTTATTTCAGTAACAGTGATACAATTGCTTAGATTCCTATGTTGGCGATCATATAGGACAAATTACCATGTTTAAACAAACAGAAAACCGTTTTGGGTGCACTGGCTCTTCAACGTTACATCACGTTGGTAAAGTGGTATTGGGTGGTTGTATCGGAGAAGTTTTCCGAGTACATGAGCACCGTGTCGGGCTCGAGTACTGGTATCAGTATCGGTGCATCCTTAAATTGGACGCACACGTACACAGACCAGGTGAGACTAATTCATGATATTGATAATTCTTAATTCTTAGGAACATATTGCTACCCTCTCTTATTATTAGGCCACATTCAAACACAAAAAGACACGTGAATGGAGCCTTTCTAACAACACTGATGGGTTGTAACGTTAGTTTAGGAAATCTTTGGACGTGCTTGGGTGCAAAATATACAATATTCAACTGTTTGAACCACCACGAAATATCAGGTCGTAACCTGACACAGTCCTGCTGTCGGGAATAAAGCACGCATCCCAATGCATTGTGCTGATTACGATACAGTGCTACCACATCAGCGATGCCTCAATTGCAGTCACAAATTACAGAAATCCACAGAGTGCAACGCTTGTTTGAAAATAGTGTTTTCCATGAAGGCACCTGTCAGAGTTCTGTCTAGAGCTGGAGGCGGCGCGACATTTGACGGAGGCGGCCGCCTCATAATTCTCTATGCAGGAAAAACCCTGAAGACATGCAACGTGTTATTGCCACAAATAACACAGGCACGAAATTCTTCCGCCATGTTAGCAACTTGCTGTTAGCTCCTACCTGCCGAGATGGGCTCTGCTATCTCCTGGCCGCAAAATCAATACTGTCTTCCTGCGGGCAGTCGCAAGCCAAGGTGGGCGAGGCCATGAATACTAATTTACCAAATGATGTCAGTTCGTAGGGCTTTTTCTGATTCACTCGTTTATCCATCTATTTTCTTTCATTGGCTAATGCAGGCAATGGGGGTAGAAGAACATTTTCACGTGCAGCATGCATATGCAACTCAGAGTGCCCTATCGTGTTTCAAAAGGAGCAAGTACTAAACAGTTTCTTGGGGAATGACACCTTTAAAAAGTACATTATTGTAACTGCTTTGGTGTCAATTCTAAATGTAAACATTAATATTTTTACAATAATGCACCAGTCTAATGGGTTCCTACAAGCCACAGCATTAGTTTACTGAGAATCTCTTGTAAATCCAAGCAAAATTGATATTATAACGAATCTAATCGGAAAGCAGTCGAATCGGGGCTATGTAAAGCAGAATGGAATAGATGAGGGAAATCAGTGGCGATACCCAGCCCTCCTGTTTCTTTGTGCGTCATATGTTTTGTTTTTGTTTATTCTTACACCACTGTCTTTTTGCTTGTCCTCCGTCCCGGCAGGAGAGAAGCCTTTTATCTGCGAGATCTGCGGAAAGAGCTTCACCAGCCGGCCCAACATGAAGCGCCACCGCCGCACCCACACGGGCGAGAAGCCCTACCCCTGCGACGTGTGCGGCCAGCGCTTCCGCTTCTCCAACATGCTCAAGGCTCACAAGGAGAAGTGCTTCCGGGTCACCAGCCCCGTGGTCCTGCAGACCAGCGGCCAGTCCCTGCCTCTCCGGATCTTCTCCAACCCTCACTCCGCCTCCGGCCCCAACCCGGTCCCCCTGGGGGCCCAGCCCTCGACCACCACCGCCACCCCCGCCTCCTCGGCCCCCATGGTCTCCCTGAGCTCCTCGGATGGAGCTCTGGCTCCCCGGGCGCCCGTGGGCCACACCTTCTCCCACCTGCAGCTCCACGTCACGCCCGCCAACCATCATCCGCACCCGGTCGCTGCCCAGCAGCACCACCCAGGCACGCCTCAGCACGCACTGCCACCACCCCCACCGGCCTCTCAACAGCAACAACAACACCACCACCACCACCACCATGTGGCGGTGCCCCCCGCCTCCCACCTTCCCCCTCCCCCAGCACTCTTTAAGAGTGAGCCCCTCAACCACTGTGGCCTGGAGGACAGTGGTTACCTACACCACGTGCCCCCCCCAGACAAAGGCCCGGGTGCCCCCCACCACTGAGCTCTGTTCTCGGAACACCTTGCTCCCTTTCCTCTTGGATACCCGGTCCTCCGATCTGCTATACTGGCTGCCTCTAATCTGCTTTGGGGGAAACAAAGGGGAGGAAGGGGGAGGGGGGGGGCAGGGCAAAACTGATAAGGACAGGACATGCCATATACGTACACAACTGTATGTGCGTGTGCGTGTGTGTGTGTGTGTGTGTGTGTGTGTGTGTGTGTGTGTATATGTACAAGCCTTGGACTGATTAACTCTCAGTGCACACGTTAGACAAGCGGTGTTTACTGAGAAACCAGGATCCACTGACAGATTTACAGCCTTGTTTTGTTTTCCTTCTATCCCTTCAGATCATATTGGTGGTAGAGCGCAGTAATGTTGGTGGAGAATGTTTTCTACGTCCGTCGCTCTTTCATCATGTTTAACCGGCGTTTCTGTGAAATTTCAGAAAAAGTATTAACCTGGTTTAGTGGACCCACCTCTTATCCACACGAACAACCATTCATCTCTTGATGTCAAGTTGGTTGATGATTGCACATTGGCCTGGGCTTTTCTTTTTTTTTTTTTTCTTCTTCTTTTGCTAGCTCCCTTGGGCCAGGTTATGTATGATGAATGTTTGACTTTCTTCACCCTGCCCTCACCGGTGCTTCGCCCTTCATAAGGTCAACCGCAGGAGGGCAGGAAACAGTGCCATAGGTCACAGTGGGATGGTTAGACAGGTTTTCTAAGAAGCTTGGATGTAGACAAGGTCTGATAATGACTGACTGTTTATGATGGTAAAATGGTGCTTTCCATTCCAGTGCTACGTGTTGTTGTTAGGTTTCCATTAGGACTGACGGTTTAGTGTGTGATTGTGATGGGGCACTCAAGTCAGACAGTGTAGTGTAGCGAAGCGCACAAAAGTTGGGCTTCGCTTTAACGACTTCACACTTAATCATGCGTAGAAACATGGACAGAAACGCACTGTACGGCCGGTGATCTTTTTTTTTTGTAATTGGTTTGATCGATTTAACCTCTGCTTTTTAGTACTGTTGATCAACTAATGTTTTGGATAACAGTTGACTATCAACATACTGCCACTGTGAAGGGCCTGGCATTCGGCCCCACCATGATTCTTCTGCGCTCTCCCTGGTTCTCTCCTTCTTTCTCTTTTCTCTTCTCTTCTCTCCTCTCCTCTTCTCTTCTGTTCTCCTCTCCTTCGCAGCCACTGTCCTAATAATACGGGTCTGTTTGAGGTTTTCGTACAATTCACAACACATGGACTTTGCATCTCTTCATTTGCCGTGCTTAACAGACACGTATACGTTTTCCCATTTCGCTTTTCTGATATTCTATGAATTTCATTTTTTGGTGGATTTTCTTTTTCTCCCCAGATCTTTCTTTCTTCTCTTTTGAAAGAACCACAGACATACTTGGATGCACATAGACAAAGCGGCAGGTCTTACCACAGTGAATGTTTTCTACCTGGAGTAATAGCAGTTTTAAATAGATAATTTCTCTGTTTAGTTTGAAAAAGGATGTTCCTTTGGAAAACCTTAGAGGGGAGGGGTAACCGTTCTGTATTCTCAAAACACGCCTCCATGTTTAGACAAGCACTGTTGCGTCAAATGAGAAATGGTGTTTTAAATCTCATGTTTTCTTTGACTGTGTGAATGTTCAAAGGGGAGGGGGAGGGCATAGAGCGTATGGACAGAGTCGTTGTGTTGCTTTATTGCTGCAACTCTTCAACCTCTCGCCCCGTGCCGGGCTGTTTTTTGATAAGTACTTAGAAAGGCTATTGAGCCTTGGCCCTCTGTTTGTCCTGTCAGTCTGTGTGCACGTGTCGTGCTATTGGTTGTGTCTGGACGTACTCTGTGGCTCCCATACCAAAAGCTGCTTTTCCAGTACTTTTATACTCCCCAGGGCCAGAGATGTAGAGCAGGACATTTAGGTCTAGCACAGCGATGCTGTTTAGTCTGATTTAGCGGTTCAACTGAACCACGGTAGTCTGCATTACCTTGCAAGAGACCCACAACTATCCTGCCACATCTAGGGGGTCCTCCCCGCCCCCCCCCCCCACAATTGTACTGTTTTTGCTTTTAGTGCAGTATGGATTTTTTATTTTTTATTTGAATGCTTCAGTTGTGTGTATCCTCTGCACTTTACTTATGTGTGGGCTATAGGCACCAGGGAGGGGGAGGGAGAGAGCGAGAGAGACCATGCATTGCGGATACGAGAAAGATTGTGTCTGTATAGGAGTGGGTGGATGAGAGTAAGATAATGTGTATAGGAGCGGGTGGAAGAGAGTAAGAGTGTGTCTATAGGAGCGGGTGGATGAGAGTGAGATTGTGTCTGTATAGGAGCGGGTGATTCGGTGGCAGGATGATGTTAAGTAAGGGAAGAGGAGGAGAGTCCGAGTGATGGTGGTGTGGAAGCGACCATAGCACATAATGACTTGTGTAATTATTTCAAGTTCCTTCTTGTCCTTGTTTTGTTGTAATTTCACAATGAAATGATCTGATATGGACCACCACCACTCTCTTCTAAAAGTGTAATACACATTTTCCCAGTTAGGTCATTTTCACACAAGCTCCTCGGAACATCATCTGAAATGCATTATTTTTAATTCAGTTTTCATGGTCTGTTCAGCGTGCTGTGTGATTCTCCTCCTCTTCTTTGTCATATAGAATGCACTTTCTACTAAACTTCTTGACTAGTTAAAAAAAAATAATAACATTGTATATTCTTCAAAGATGTTTTTAAAAAATCAATATACATTTTTTCCCTTTGTATTTTTAACCACTTAATGTAGCATTGCGTATTTTATTATTGTATCTGGTACAAAATGTGCAGCTTTACAATGTCCTGGTTTGTCTTTTTTGTATGTTTCCGGAGGTTGAGAATACGTGGAAATGTTGGGCCTTTTTTGATAATGTTCATGTAACTGACTGCTAACTTTGAAAAGTAAAACAAGTAGCCATGATTAGCACTCATTTATGTCTTCTTGTATCATTAAATATGCTCCAGTAGCTTTGCCGTGAACTAATAACATTAAAATAGGGCTACGGTAGAAGATATACTAAATGTTGAGGCTGAAGGTAGGCAAGCAAACGGAGGGTTTTACAAAATGTTACAAACATGCATTTATTGCAAACGCATTTGAAGCTTTTTGCTCTTTACGAAGTTCTTCTGCGCTCAGCTATTCCATAGTGTTAAGCCTCCTTATGATTTGTATTGCATTGTGTGGCCGTCCCTTCCGCCCCTCATTTATTTTACCCAGTTACTTTTCGACAGAATAATAACTTATTTGGGCTGTAACACGTAGTCCATGGTACAGAATAGCCCTAACCCTTTATTGGAGAACAACCGTGAACTGTACTATCTAGGCAAAAATATGCTGCTTTATCCCACTTCATGATAACAAGGGTTGCATTCATTGTTTTTCCTCTGTTGACAACAAAGGAAATCCATTGCATGTACTCATGAAATACCTAATGAAATTCGAAAATGTTCATAAAGCCGTCTAAACACAAAATATCAAAAAATATCTGTAAGAAAGCAGACGTTTAATCAGTAGCCCTTCAGTATATGCAAAGTGGGCGAATGTAATCTCTTCTCGTCTCGATGTTACATTTTATAATTCAGCACACTTGTCTAGCTGTGGATGGTTCCTGGACCATTTCAAACCGTACGTCTGGAGTGGCTGTTATCTTTGCAGGGGTTTGGAGAGAGCCGAGGCGTCTGATAGGTGGATGAGTAAACGTGTGACTCACCTCCAGTGAGTAAGTGAGTGGGCGGTCAGGTACAGGCGGGCTCTCTTCATCGGCGGAGGAGGGAAGAGATGGTAGGTCAGTGCATCTGTACGTTCCCATTTGGCTTCGAAAATATTGAGCAACGCTGTAAGTCATTAAACCTACAGGGGGGCCGAGGGAGGAGGCGCAGATGTCTGAACACGCCGATAAGGAGAGGCACTCGTGCTGTAGTGGCGCAGAGTTCAACTCATTTGAAAGTCCATTAAAGTCCATCATATAGCGTCAGTCTGCCTGCGTTGGCGCTGATTGTTACACATTTCACGACTTGTTATGGCGATTATGTGGCGCATGTACCCTATGTGATGTGTCTACGTTTCAACGCGGTTCTCCATGTTAAAATCAAAAACATGGTAACCAGTTTGATTTCCAATTGATACAGCCAAAATGCTTTCAGGAGGCGATTTTCCTTGGAATATATATGCCATATAAACCTTTTTCCCATAGTTTATACAAATTTGGCTATAGACATTCGGTTACAATGTAGTGCAATGTAGATTATTAATGCGATCTAGACCAACGCTTCTCCTCGTTTTGGGGGCTAAGGCGCACCAAGACCCCAACAGAAATGCAAGGCATCCTGACAAAGTTGTAGGGAATGATTATGAAAAATGCACACTAACACGTTATTACTAGGATATGTTAAGAGCAATTTTCGCAATATGTCACACAGCAGTTTGTCTCAAAGGTCGCATGGATACAGACTCATCAAATCAGAAAGTAAATTGCATTGTCAAACATATGTATTGAAATGAAGCAAGAACTTGCATTAAGTGGAATAATTAATCAATAATTTAACAATTATAAATAGTAAATTTAGACCTATGGAATTCCAATGAATTTCCTGGCACACATAGCCTTGCCTCAATAATGCAACGTGTGCCACCTTGCCAAACTGATCTAGGTCTTACACACTTTGTTAACGTTAAAAGTCAAACTCCAAAGGTGCGAACATAGTCAACAGTCATGCACTCTCGCTTGGCGTTTTATTCGCGGGGAAAATTCACAAGCGACCCGCACCCATGGAAGACAATGGCTTTCATCTTTGGTTGGGGAGGGTTCAAAAGGATTCATTTTCTTACGTCACACGCGTGCATGTGTTTTTGACTGCACATAAAGGCACACCAGAAGAGCACCGTTCGCAGATAGAGAAAGACAACTAGCTCGTACGCGATTGTCGCGATATAGAGACGTTTGGACAATATCGAGAATCCTATGGTGCGTCTTTTTGAATATATCGCTTATGCATCTTTCGGTGACTTTTTTAAATTTTAGCAGGAAAACACTTTGATATTATCAATTGTATTGAGATTGACTTGCCTTATATGCAATTGCTCGCGTCGTTTAACAGTCAGTGATTATACATTTTCTGATCGTTATTTGAAATCGATGTTGGTCATATTCATATTTTTTCAGCTGAAGCCAGTGGACTCGGAATCTAGGCCAACGAAAACTACTTGAACAAACCTGGTTTAAAGGGTAGGCTATTAAAGCGCCTGTCATTTATATGTGTTGATTGGTTTTCTCACTTTTCTCATGACATTTGAGCTATATGTTCAAATAACCGATTACTTGCATGTCATATTAACTCACCGATTAATATCGTAATGGCTCATTTTCCATAGACAATCCTTTTTTAATATCTCTACAATTAGGGATTTAATTTCTGAAGATTTATTTGGGGATATTCCATTTCCTCTCAGTTGCTAACCTGACCTTTAATTTTTGACTGGTGGTTCTGTCACTTCTTTACAAATCATCTCATGTGGTTTCTGTTCCTCTGGTTTTTCTCCTCCCTGTGGTGCGCTGACAGACCCCTCCCTTTACCCAGCCCCCTTGTGGGATGTTCCACATCCAGAGGGACGGGACACCAGTGTTTCTGTGCCCCTCGGCAGCAGTAAGCACTGGGGTGGCATCCTAGGCGATCATGGGGGATTCTGTCTTCAACTGCTGTTATGTTCCAAACCCTCCCCCAGGCGAAGAGGAGCCCACGCGCCTCCGACGCACCGCGGCTAACATGGCCGCCTCCAACCCACCCCACATCTCCTCCGACAAGCGCTTCCTCATCTTCTTCGACTTCGACGAGACCATCGTGGATGAGACCAGCGATGACATGGTGGTGCAGGCGGCCCCCGGTCAGGTGCTCCCCGACTGGCTGAAGGACACCTATCAGCCGGGCCACTACAACCAGTACATGCAGCGCGTGCTGGCCTACCTGGCGGAGCAGGGCGTGACGGAGAGCCAGATCCGGGCGGTGATGGAGAAGCTACCCGCCACGCCGGGCATGCTCACCCTGCTCCAGTTCCTGCGCACGCGGCCCCCGCAGGACTTTGAGGTGGTGCTGCTGTCCGACGCCAACACCTTCTTCGTGGAGGCGTGGCTCCGGCGCGCGGGGGCCCGGCCGCTCTTCCACCGGATCTTCACCAACCCGGCCAACTTCAACAAGGACGGCCGGCTGGTCATGCGGCCCTTCCACTCCCACGACTGCCAGCGCTGCCCCGAGAACATGTGCAAGCAGGCCGTGCTCCGGGAGTACGTGACGCGCCGGGCGAAGGAGCGCGGGCGTCCCTACGAGAGGGTGTTCTACGTGGGGGACGGCGCCAACGACTTCTGCCCGGCGACGGTCCTGGGGCCCAGGGACGTGGCGTTCCCACGGCGGGATTTCCCCATGCACCGGCTGATCACGGAGATGCACGAGGCCATGCCCGGGGAGTTCAGGGCGGTCACGGTGCCCTGGGCCGGGGCGGAGGAGGTGGTGCAGCGGCTGAGGAAGATCATGGCGGAGTAGAAGGGAGGGGAGGGAAAGGCATCGCACAAACACACGTATTAGGACGCGTCTTTTTTCAAGGGGTTAATGTACAACATTACAGCGAGCGTTGTTACATTGTTTGCTTTATACACTCACATACACGCAGACCACATGCACACTCAGATAACACACACACAGAACACACAAACACACGGCACACACACACTGAACACACACACTCAGACCACATGCACACATATATATATCTCTCTCTATATATATATCTCTATATATATCATCAGGTATAATACAACATAAATGTGATGCAAGGGCAATAAGATAAAACTATAATTAATTCAACTTTACAGCTGGGCAACCCATTGGAAATAGTCTACCTTTGTTTCTAGTTATTACTTGTGCTCAACTTTTGGTTCTGAGGTCGTTAAAAAAAAAATGAAACTAAGTTAATAATTATGAATTCCCATATCTTCTTTTAATGGGGGGTTGGAGTGGAGGGTTTTCACATGAGGCCAAAGTGTATTTTATTTGTTGTTGTTTTTTTTACTATATTATATTTTCTAGGTCAGTAGGGTGAAATGTTCCTTCCTTACTATAACGTGCAAATAATAATTTGTTTACTATATATATCCTTAGGTGTATTTTCTTAAAAACGGCCCTCTTTTTGTTAAAATAGTAAACTTTCACCGAATAGAAAATTTGAATAATGTCGCCACCTAGTGTTGTTTTTGTAGAACCTCAGGAGCTACAGAAGCGTCTACAAAAAATACTATCACAATATTTAAACAATCAGACCTGTAAAACATGTTTATTTTAATGTATGGATATGTCTTATATGTGTGTTTGTCTGTGTAATGAAGATGTTTATGTACTGTATAAAACTTAAAACCAGCAGGAATAAAGCCATCAACTAACATTTTGTCTGTTTTTGAAGTTATTTATTACGAAAGATGATTATGACTTAACGTAATAGATATATAGATCATTTTAATTGTGTGTGTATATCTATATATATATATATATATTATTTTTTTTCTGTCAATAATAAATCAGAACAGAAAATTAATGTCTTTAATTATTTATGAAATTCCCTGTTCTCATTTCCATTATTTCGAATTATAGTTTATAAAATAATACGAAAATAGAGCCCATAAAAACACCATACATTTAGGGAAACTTAGCCTTGGCATACTACCAAGTGGGTTATGGTCTATCTCATAATTCATAATAATATAATACATTATTTTATAATAAATAATGTATTATAATAAAATATTTCTAATACTCAATTAGAAAATATAATTAACCACACTTCAGTTTATGCTATTCACTGGTAATGACACAGATTTAATGACTAATGATGTCTACATTCAAACAATTGATGAATCTATCTATTCATGTGTTTATTCATGACATCGTTTGAGGACCATTAAACACAATTTATTCTTGTCTTCCCTGGATATACCCCAGCGGTAGAGGGCAGTAGCCGCGCGTCTAAACCATGAAAAACATAGCAGAAGAAAAACCCGGAAGGTTTTCATCCGCATGGCGGCATTCGGCAGATAGTTTATATATTGTAAATAAATAGCCGTTCTTTCTCCGAATTTAAGTTGTATTTGAGCAATTGAAGAAGTTAGGGTGAGTATTCTGCGGCGTGTCTTTCTAGTATTGTAGTAAAGCCGTATTGCAGGTAGTGTCTTTACTTACTCGATGTAGCAACGCAGCTGAAACGTTGCTTGAGAAACCCATTCATTGTAACGCTTGTTAGCATTCATGCTAGTCAGCGTGCTAATGCAATAATATGGGAATTGTCTTTAGATACAGTGCTCAAAGTCAATATCGTAAGCGTATTATATTAACACCGCGACACAATTATTCACAGCTAGATTGATAGCTTGTTCATAACATGAATTAGCCAATTATTGACCATCTCAACGGTGCACTTTGTCCATAAGCCATTGGCAATGCAATTTAGTTTTGTCAATTTCCCTGAGTATTCACACGATAGACCATATCTCTCTGATCGGCTCTAAAGGATGGAGGCGGATCTATACGACGAGTTCGGTAACTACATCGGTCCGGAGCTGGATTCTGATGATGATGATGATATTGAGGCAGACGACAGAGATGTGGATGAGGTGTGTTATGCTGACATTGATATTTGAAGTGCATGCTGATGTGTGTTCGCAATGCTTATGCACAGGGGTATATTATATATTTATGTCAATGTTTTCCTGTGCTACGGTAATGTGGTATTGATGTTTATTTTGCTCCTATAGGTTTGTATGTTGACACTACTGCAAGGATTCTTTAAGTATTTATGTCATCCGATTCCCAATACAGCCCGATGATGATGATGACGAAGATGAGCCGGCTGATGCCGACGATGATGTTCCTGGGATGGAGGTGGTCCTGCATGAGGATAAAAAGTATTATCCTACAGCGGAAGAAGTCTATGGGCCAGAGGTGGAGACCATCGTCCAGGAGGAAGATACCCAACCCCTCACGGGTTAGTTACACAGTACAAAGCACTCCCCTGTATTCGTTTTACATGATATTTATTTAGCTGACACTTTTATTAAAAATTACTTAAAATAAGTGCATTCAACCATGAAGTTACAACCCAGAAATTCAGAAAAAAGTACATACAATTAATCAATCAATTAAGCAAACTACTTCAAGTGCTACATTTTAGTAACAAGAGAAGGATAATTATATACATTCATTGTGAATTACACACGTATCACCATAGCGACAATTGACCCTCAAGGCAGACTGACTGAATCAATAACAGTAATGCTTACCTCTATCTGCTTCTTTCAGAGCCCATCATCAAACCTGTGAAGAATAAGCAGTTCACTCTGATGGAACAGGAGCTGCCACAGACGGTTTATGACATGGAGTAAGGAGTCAAAACGCTTGCTCTCCCACTTAAACAGTACTGCACACAAACACACTTTGTAGGCACAATGTTGTTTGATGTATATATGACAAGTGTCTTCATGACAATGTGATCCATCCAAATGCAACCAATCAGGTTTAATGTTGCAGTTTTCTGGGTTTCTACAGCAAAATTGGATTCAATGATTGTGTGTTTTACAGATTTCTCGCTGACCTGATGGACAGTCCAGAGCTGATCCGTAATATCACCCTCTGTGGCCATCTGCACCATGGCAAGGTCAGACCCCTCCTGCTGATTACTGTACTACTGTTATTGTTTGGTCCAAGAGCTTATGTTTCTAAAGCCCGGTCTATAGTGAGCTTATATACTGAATGTTTTTCATTGTGTTTTCATATAGACTTGTTTCGTTGACTGTCTGATCGAGCAAACGCACCCAGAGATCCGGAAGAGGGACGACGTGGATGTGAGTTGCTTATCCCGCGTAAATTGTTGTGTGTGTGTTTGCTTTAGTTTAGATTTATTTTAACCTTGAAAGTGGTGTTGTTATGGTTGCTAAATAAGGGTTTGTCTTGCAGCTTCGATACACGGATATCCTGTTCACCGAACAAGAGGTGAGTGATGCATTAGTGACATAGTTTCCGCATTGCACTGCACCTCAATAAAGCTGAAAGAATACTTTGATGCTCTGAGATGGTTTTAAATGACTGTTTGATCAAATCAGAATATTTTATGCGCCATAGCAATACATTAAAACCTAATCAATTCCGACAGCACAGTTTTAGTGTTGCATTTGCTATCACCTTGTTCCTGTCAAAATATAAATTGGCAATTTCCACTCCCATTAGGTTGCACAGTATTTTATTTTATTTATTTTTTGTATTCCAAAACACATGCCTATGGAATACAATGACCTCTGCACAGCTGTTGTCAGTATGGTTGTAAATGAAGGTCTACAAAATGTGTATTTCATTTCTAGTGCTAACCTGACATCCTTATTTCTCCCCAGAGGGGCGTTGGTATCAAAAGTACCCCTGTCACCATGGTGCTGCCGGACTCCAGGGGCAAATCCTACCTGTTCAACATCATGGACACGCCAGGTACCGTGCCTTCTGCAGCAGCGTGGTGGTTTTTACAGGGGATTTGAGCCGTACGACTAGTATATCTGACACATCCTTGTCTCTCATGTCGAACCCTCGCAGGTCACGTCAACTTCTCGGACGAGGTGACGTCCGGAATCCGCATCTCGGACGGCATCGTCCTCTTCATCGACGCAGCCGAGGGAGTAAGTCCGGCGGACGGTTATCGTAGTTAGGGGGCTGGACTCCCAGACGAACCCCAATGTCCACATTCTACCGTAATGCCCAACCTTGACCCACTCATTAATGGCATATAGCTCAAACAATTATTGTAAGCTGCTTAAGAGTATAATGACTAAATGGTAAATAGAAAGTCCCACTCTTTTTCCCACCTCACGATTCCTCCCCGCTTACCTACCCCACCGAAAAAAACGGCATGGGAAGCAGAGGCTGGTAAACGCATGACCGTTGACCACTGCTCCCCCTTCTCTCTCTCTCTCTCTCAAGGTGATGCTGAACACTGAGCGTCTGATCAAGCACGCCGTACAGGAGCGTCTGGCCATCACCGTCTGCATCAACAAGATCGACCGCCTCATCGTGGAGCTCAAGCTGCCGCCCACAGACGCCTATTACAAGCTGCGCCACATCGTGGACGAGGTCAACGGCCTGCTCAGGTACCTATTCTGTTTGGGAATAGAGCGTTTTAAAAAGGATGCTTGGCACATGACAATGTAAAGTGCAATTTATGTGCTGGATGAGCAGTTTTTATTTTTTGTTTTACATTATTGTGGAATTGACCTTTTTAGTCTCTAAGCAGACACTCAAATGTTAATGCTGCCTAACCAAGTTTTCATCTCCAGGGACTGCAGATTTCTAGCTAATTCTGGGACAGTTAACGTCCATGGTCACTGTTAAATAAATGCATGAATAATAAATGTGTGTGTTTCCTGGTTCTCAGCACGTACTCTACAGACGAGAACCTGGTGGTGTCTCCTCTCTTGGGGAATGTGTGTTTCGCCAGCTCCCAGTACTCTACCTGCTTTACCCTCGGCTCCTTCGCCAAGATCTACTCAGACACCTATGGTGAGAGAACTGTTCCACAATGCTTGACCTTTGGTCAAGCATTGACCTTCGGTCAAGGTCAACCCGCCCCATCTGAAGAATTGAAATGTTGTGTATTGAATGTTTTGTTAAGACCTGTTTGGTTCTGGTTTTGCAGGTGACATCAACTACAACGACTTTGCCAAGAGACTCTGGGGAGACATCTACTTCAACCCCAAGACGTCAGTCACTTGTTAAATCAAGGAAACCATTCAAAACCAACTGGTTTGTTGCCCTCCCCATCTCCCTGGCCTCATCCTTTATGTTTGATTTGAATTTCCCCCTACAGGCGGAAGTTTACCAAGAAGGCCCCCACCAGTAACTCCCAGCGGAGCTTCGTGGAGTTTGTTCTGGAGCCCCTCTACAAGATTCTTTCACAGGTCAGACGCTACCCCCTCTCTATCGCTCTCGCTCGCTCTGTAAGCCTTTGTAGAAGTCATATAACTTATTATGAAAGTAATATGCTATTGTCGAGCAAAGAAAATATTGGACGACTGAAATTCGACCAATTCTGCGACCAGTCGATTTGTCGATGGGGGAAAATAAAAAGAATCTGCACGTTATCTCTAGATTCACTGAATAGGCCACAGTGCTTTCTACGCTACCTGGTAGCCTAAATATTGCATTCCCTTTCTGACTACCATCACAGGTGGATACAAAGTAAACTATGCGAATAATTAGGGTCGCCTAATTCATACATCTATGTGCAATCACAATATACACCAAATACGTTGTATTGCTTTTTTTAATGGACGTTTAAAGTCCCAATCAACTGTAGCGGTTC
Source organism: Molva macrophthalma (assembly GCA_027123675.1). Taxonomy (NCBI): domain Eukaryota; kingdom Metazoa; phylum Chordata; class Actinopteri; order Gadiformes; family Lotidae; genus Molva; species Molva macrophthalma. The sequence goes on from JAOPJO010000088.1 coordinate 10,108,295, forward strand.
CCTCATGGCTCTGGTCCCCCTGCAGGTGGTGGGAGACGTGGACACGTCGCTGCCCAGGGTGCTGGATGAGCTGGGCATCCATCTCACCAAGGAGGAGCTGAAGCTCAACATCAGACCCCTGTTGAGGCTGGTCTGCAACCGCTTCTTCGGAGAGTTCACGGGTAAGCCCGTCGGGATCCCTGGGTCTCCCCACCTCCCCGCTACGTAGGGGAAGTGGGGAAGCAGCTGCAAATGCTTGTCTTGAGCCTCTGCTAGTTTAAAGGGTGGAGGGTCCACTAGTACTGTGAGAGATGAAGTATGAGTAAATTGGTGGCGAATTACATAAAAATCTTTTTCGTTTTCGTCATCTTATTCTTTTTCCCTATACCTCATCATATTTGTTTAGTCATTATTCTTATATTATTATTATTGTGTTATATAATGGTCTTCATGTTATGCATTTTGTCTATGCTACAACCTATTATCTTTGAGTGTTGATTGACCTCAGTCAAAATGTATATATCCTATCTATATAAAAGACAGGATCACCCGGATAACTCAATACTCTTTCCCCCCCCCCCCCCCGCCCCCCCCCCGCCGGGGGGGGGCGCGGGGGGGGCGGCACCCCCGCCCCCCCCCCGGGCGCCCGGGCCCGCGCCGGGCCCACCGGCCCCCGCGCGGG
>JAOPJO010000088.1:10165967-10186913 GCA_027123675.1 Molva macrophthalma
GTGATTTTCTAGATTTTTTTTTTTCATTTTGTCTCTCATAGCTGAGGTATACCTATGATGAAAATTACAGGCCTCTCTCATCTTTTTAAGTAGGAGAACTTGCACAATTGGTGGCTGACTAAATACTTTTTTGCCCCACTGTATATGATGTATTTTTACTGCACTAAATATTATGTGGGCCATGGCATGAAAATGTCCACCCATGAACCTGTGAAGCAGAGAGAACACTAGCGTGCAGAAAATCCAGCGGTCAGAGGAGATTAGCTCTCACCCGGGTGGCATCCCCTGCATGCCGGGGGGCATTCCAGGCATCATGGGTGGGACCCCGGACATCATCGGAAGCATCCCTGGGTGAAAATTACACAATAAGTAAAACAATAAATCACAATGTATTAATAATACAGAATAATAATGAAATATATATGAAGCATATTCTATTTGGTATTGTGAGCGTCTCACAATACCTTTGGGGTTGTATTGTGGCTGCTCCTCACCTGAGTAGCTGCCTGGGGACATGCCAGGAGCTCCAGGCCCAGGATGCATGCCAGGAAGAGCTCCAGGCCCGGGGTTCATGCCAGGCTGGGTCATGGGAGGGATGTAGCCTGCCTGGGGCTGGACCACAGCGGGCTGAGCTTGGAAGGAAGGCCCTGGTTCGTCGTCCTCGTCATACTCATCCGAGTCCTCCTGGCTCTGCTTCTTCTTCTGTGACTCTTGGTGAGGAGATTGGATTTCAAAGAGAGTTCCGGATGAGTGTCCGCCAGCAAGAGCAATAGTAAACAAATCATGGCATACGTTTAATACTGTCGTTTCATATGTATATTATATATACCTTGGGTTTTTTGTTCTAGCACTCTCCTTCTTTCTTCCACGTCTTTTTCAGGAATTCCCTCCATGCCATAGATTTCCAATTCAATGTCTGTTCTACCAGGTATTGCATTTGGGACGCCGTCAATGGTCTCTTTGTGTACCTAAAGAGACATTGGGTGTAAATAATTGTGTCCATAGACCCAGCCTGTCTATGTAGATATCCTTCTACATAGACAGGCTGATAGTCTCAACAACATTTTGGAAAAAATGGCTGACAGGATTAAATATATCACCTGCATACAGTGGATTGCCAGTCCTGGCCCAGTGTACAGTTTCTTATGGCAAATGTGACATTTGAAGTGTTTGGCTTTCTGATGCTGAATAAGAATCTTTTCATCGTCAAAATCTCTGTTACAGTACCTGATATTGGAGTTTAGGATTCGCGCTTGGATTTCGTTTTAACTCGGTACAGGCGAAAGACAAAGTAATAAAACATAAATTACAACAGGGTCTAATATTGAATAAGACAATTTTTATAGCAATTTCTCGTTGCTGCTTATTTCTCTATCTATATCTATGTCACAGCTTTAACCCCATACTGGTTGCGATATTACCAATACAAGACACAAATCAATTGGACAGACTGCCCAAACTGTTGAACTAACGTTATTTATTTAGGCAATATCGGGTTAATTTGCCCTTAACCTAACAAGCTGACGTTGTATAACAAAAGCTAGCCCGAATCTGGCCAGCGTTGACGCGAGACCATTTTCCTTAAATAGACCATGTAGAAAAGCTGTAACTTACTGAGAAAGCTAATATATTTATATCAGATCACATCGCGTCAAAAGGATACCAGCACCAAGGCTTCATTTGCTTCTTCTTCTTTCTCCCCATGATTGTTGTGACTGCTGTCCAGTGTTACTGAAGACTGAAACTGAAATATGGCGTCAGATAAGAACCAGACAATAATTAGCTATACTTTACTGCACATCTTTGATTTGATAACAATAAAAAAGTATCTTTAAGTAGCGTATTTAAACAATTAAAACATTCCGCTTCACGAATGTCAATTATCCTTGCAAATGTTTGTGGTGGAACCAATGAATACAGTCAATATTACAGTCGGACATTGTGATGAAGACATTAGGACGCATGCGCGGACCGTATCCTCTGCAAAACATTTGACAGTGTATTTACTTAGTGATGTACTAGTGCAGTCATTACTGCCATTACAATTCTGCATCGACAAAACTCGTCGACAGCTCATTCATAATTGAGCCCGTTTCACCTGTCAGTTAAGACAGCTAAATCCAGCAATGTTTACGTCTCAGACCTCGTCCTTCCAAGATTCAATTGATGTAGAGGAGCGAGATGACTTTGACAGCGACGACATTGCAGGCTATAACCAGAAGACCCAGCTGAACTGTTACTATGCCATCTATCTATATCAAGGCACCAGGTAACCGTTAATGTTGTCCTATCATTATATAGTCAAGACGTAGGCCTATGCGTGCACAGCACATAGTTTTACATATGCAGAATGCAGATTTTGTGCTCGAATGCATTCTAACAACATAGTGGATGTCTTTGATCACGTCGTTTAGCTATACAATACTATCCAAGGCAATGTTTTGCCTTGCTTTTCTCCTTGCTGTCGGTGGCGCCGTGGAGCACATCTTCACACACTTTTTACATGTTTTGGGCCTACATTTCAATACATTTGACCCACAAAACATTGCACGCATCGCAATCTCCAATAATATTCAATCGACTGTGAAATAACTGAATTGTCTTAGATCTGAGTCTTCTGAGGAAAGTGTTGCATGGAACAAGAGAAGAGCAGACTCCACCACCAGTCAGGACGACTTTAGGTAACCAAGGAAACCACCGACCGGTTTTCCTCGCTGTCCGTGGTCGTTCCTTAGTGGCTATTGTGTGTTGTGGGCTATCATTGGTGTACATATACATGCTTCTGCCACATAAAACCAATCGAGATTGGAATCATCCATTCTGTTTCTTTAGCTGATTGCCTTTCCTCCTGATTCGACGTCATCGCTGTACTTGCTGTTTTTTCTACACTACTGAGTATTCATAGCATTTCCAAGAGCTCGCCGAGTCCGTGTGACTTGTCCATTAGCCTCCATAATGTGTGAGGTGTGAAAACAATGCCTTTTGAATGTCTGTGCCTAGCTGCAAAGAATGAACATCCAATCACACACATCTTAATGATGATGTCATTATTAGAAACACATGGGCGACACACACGGGCTGTGTGGGACTCAGTAGTTACATGTGTTATCGTTATGTGTTATGTAATCGTGATCTTGGTGTGCTTGTGAATTGGTCTTCCATCTCCTCCGCCTCATCGTTTGACTTGACTGGCTGCAAAATTCCTCCGACTCCAACCGGTTCGTCACCAAGCATTGGCTTGCCGTAACCATAGTAACATACTAACGTTTTGTGTCCCGCCTCCCTCGAACGCACAGCCTGAGCCTGGTGGACAGCAGCCTGCCACCGGAGGCGGAGCCTGAGCTTCGTTGCTACATCTCCAGGAGGCTGAGCAAGGGGGCCCTGCTGGGGGGCATGGGCAACATCGCCACTGTGGAGATCAGGTGACCTTGTTAGTTATTTGTTTGTTTATTAAAGGATCCCCATTGGCTGAAAACACTCTTCAGTCTTCCTGCCTGGGATCCACATACAACAGAAGACAACAAAATCCTTCACTTAATTCAATATCACCCAATGAAAGGAAGTGCACACAAAGGTGAAATAGAATACGTAATACAATAACAATTATGAGCATGGTTTAATTGGTGTCACATAACACAGGACAGAGGCCAAAAATCCCAGCCTTAATGATTTCATTCCACAGTCCTCTCATATAATCTCTTTGACTTGAAGGTGTAAGAACTGGGCTTTAAAGACTTCTATCTATTCTAATAGTGTTATGCATTTGGTCCGAAAGAGTCTGAAAGAGAAAACAATCAATGTCCTCCTTTCAATCACATTCGGATCTTCGTCCTGACAAAGATTAGATCTAAATACGATCGAAATGATGAAATTGATTTGAACAGTCTGGTGTCTGGACTCTGCTCTTCAAACATATTTTATTGCCTCACTTGTATAACTCACTTGTATTGGCCCCTGCATAAGACTTGATGTGTGTGTAATATCTCCTTCTTCCTCTGTTTGTGGCCAGCGTCCCGGAGCAGAATGTGGGCTGCTATTGCTGTCTCCTGGAGCAGGAGCGCTCCCCAGATCAGCCCGACGCCGAAGGCAATGGCTACGTCATCTGCTTTATGGGGGGCTCCGAGAAGGGGCTCAATCTATATCCTTGCCCCATGGTTGTGTGTGTGCTTGTGCATGCGCTTGTAATATTAGATTTCTCTTGTTTTGACTAATCATAGCTACTGTGAGATGTCTTGTCTTGCATTGTATTAAGTTTTGACTTGTCAAACACACATACGCTTCCAGTTCTTGACTGAGCACACATTTAGACTAGAGCTGGATAAGTATGTCCAAGGCCTACAAAGCTGTCTACAAACCCCTGAGGTATGAAAATGCATCAGATTTGTAAACAGGCTGCACTGTGAATGATCTGTACCTCCCAAGTGATGATTTATTGTTGATGAATGTTATTTCTCCTTATTCCTCTGCTGGCGTCAGCTAACCAACCTGGAGATGGAGATCCGGCCGTATCTCAGTAAGTGGTACGAAGAGTCGGTGCTGCACATCCATCGCGTGGTCCAGCTGGTCCAGAGCAGTATCAGCTTCCTGCTTCATGCTGTGAGTCCCCAAGCCTCCCTATACAATATTCCATCACAACCCACAACCACAGTCTTTTTTCTCTCTGTTCCAATTGGGTTCCCAGAATGTAACTGTCGATGATGAATATCCGCATCACCCTGACTCATGTAGAACTAGTGAATTTGGCAGTTGCATTGGATGGGATTAAAACAATTGATTCTCATTGACTGTTTTGAGGGGACACCTCAGAGTTGGGTCCCACATTGTAATAGAAGTTGAAAAGATATACCTTTTTATAATGTATCACAATAAGAGGGATTTCTGGGATTATCATGGGAATACACATTTTATTTTCTGTCATACCTTTGCACACTCCTACTTAATCATAACATATTATTTGTTGCAATCAAATCTTCCTGCTGTATTCAGGCTCTGAGTCACACCCATGTTGAGGTCATCAAATCAGATGAAAGGACGAAGAAGGACATTGCCAGGTGAGTTAGTTGACACTTAACATTCTAAATGATTATTACAATCAGTTATAACTTCCTATTTCTGTGAGTTTGTAAGTATTATCATAGGTTAAATTAATCTATACATGGTTAACTATATCCAGTGTAGTTAGAAAAGTGTATTTATATTATTTATTATATTATATAGTTATTGTTAATTACGTTACGTAGTTACAGTTAATTATGTTAATTACAGTTAGTCTCAAAATACTTTTACAGGCCTACGGTTAGTGGATCACACACACACCGCAGTCTTGTGACAAAAGACGGTCCCTGAAGAGTCAAGAAAAGAAACGACCATCGCAAAATAACTAAAAACAAACAATAACAACAGTATAACGAAAAACCAAGCAGTAAAATAACATAAGTACAACCAGAATGAGACGGGTGAAGGCGTGAGGGTTCCAGTAGTTCATGCAGTGTAGGGCTGCAACGATTAATCGATTAATCCATAGGTCAATTGACAGAAAATCAATCTCATCTAAAATATTTAATAAACAAATAAGTGTTCAAGTCATTTATCAAGGACCAATATCAAACATTTGCTGCTTAATGCTTCAGAAATTAAAATAGTTCATTCATTGAACATTATAAAATTAATTCTTAATTCTTAGATTTCTTGGCGGACAGTTGTATAAAGCAAGCAAATTTAAGACATAATGTTGAACTCAATTGGTTGAAGAAGTTAAGATTCAAATCAAGGTTCAAGTTTCCTAGTCCGGAGTCTGTTAATCCTGCGTGCTCTCCCATTATTATTCTTCCATTATTCTTGTCAATTCATCACAAAACACGGTATATCAAAGCACATGACAAGGACGGGGCTCTCAGTTACCTCCAATCATTACCTGTTATTTTACAAAAAGGTGTAACCCACTGATTCCTATTGGGTTATTCAAATCAAGCCAATCACAAACCGCCTACACCCTCTCTAGGCTAAAGATTTGGCGGGGTGTGATAACTGGGCATGATGGGCCCCCGATATGTTGGTCTCTGGGGGATCTGTCGTTGGGCTGTGAGACAAGGGAAGGGCCATTTGGGGTTGGAGACAGAGGTCTGGCAGGGAGGAGGATGAGAACAGGATGAAGGTGAATACACATAAATTGTTCGATTGATGTTTAGTTGCAGCCCAACATTGGTTCCTCTCTGCCTTGTGTTCCCCCTCAGGTTCATTAAGGCGGCCAGCTTGCAAGGCCTCTCCCAGCAAGAGGCCGCAACCTCCCTGTGTAAGGCCATGTCTGAAGAGCCCCTGTCCGACCTGGTCATCGACTGCTCCACCACTCCACCCACGCTCTCCAACACGGGTAGGCAGCAGCAGCTGCCACATCTCCACAAGCATCCTCATCCAGTGCTCTGACTCAGAGGGAAATAGCATTTTGTTCCTCTGTGTTGAAATGCATACAGAGCAGATTTGATATAGTGATAATTATTAATGTTGGAAATATTGTTAGTACAATTTTGGTATTTCTTACTATCAAGCATTGACTAGGGGTGAAACGGTACATGTATTCTTATTGAATCGTACGGTACGGTGCACGGCTAAGCTGTGGCTTAAAACATTCTGGCTTTTTGGACTGTACATCTATATACATCACAACTATATATAATTTACTGTTCATGTGCACTATAAAGAATTGTAACTATTAGTATTGTCCTTATTATTATTATTGTATCCAAGATTGTTGCTTTCTTTTCCAGTTAGTAACCGCTTCTGTGATGACTGGATCCAGGCATTCCTAAACGCTGCGGAGAGTTGTAACCCCTTCCTTCTCAGACAGATACTTGAGAACTTCAAACTCAAGGTGGGATAACTTTAATTTGAACATTTTTATGAATAAACTCCCTTTCACAAACAGTTACTTCATAAATGTTTATCTTTCATCCATTTCTTAATAATACCTTCAAACATTATAGAGCCCCTCCAAATCCATTCATGTGTAGAGTTGCAGGGCATCTTCTGTAAGGGAGCAGAGCTAGCGAGGAGGGTTGGTTTGAATCCTTTGATGTGGATCTGCGTTCAACTGATCCACTTAGGGAACATATCGTGATTGTGCTCCTCTGCTCCTATTAAAGATCCCCACCACAAGGTCCCTGTGTAAAGCTGTACTCCCCAACCCCTCCCCCCCCCAATCACCCCTGCAGGCCATTCAAGACATGAACAGCCTGAAGCGCTTCGTCCGGCAGGCGGAGATGAGCCACTACGCCCTTTTCCGCTGCTGCCAGTTCCTCCAGGGCTGCGGCAACGGTGACGTGCTGCTGCAGAACGCCAAGGCGGAACACAGCGACCTGCCGGAGGCCTGCAGGATCATCGCTGTCCTGGAGGAGTTCCTCATGGAACTGTCCCAGGCCCACACCTAGTTTCCTCCCAGTGCTGGTGGAGGCAAAATGGGCAGTGTACACTGATCAATTTGGAATAAGAATATGAAGATGGAGTCCACTTTATTGGCAAAGCCGTCATCTTTTACATTTTAAGCTAATTAGCTAACATGGCCATTCGTTTTTGTCAGAGACGTATTAAATGGATGACAAACGATGTTGTTCTGGTAAAATGACAACTATGTCATTATATACTTCATATTATGACCGTAATTGTCTATATATATATATAGTATATAGAAGTCAATATTAGGGTTCCTTCCTGGATCTTGCACATTCCCCTGCACCTCAATGTTTCTTTTGTGTTTGTATTCAGTACTTACACTACAAACCAAAAAGCTGTTATTCTTTAACTATTAGGTTGCTAAACTGACCAAGCTTTAAGTTGTCGCTATGATGAATTAACTCTAAACACAAGAAATTAAATTGTAAAATGTTGCATTTTAGTTTTTTTCAGTTTTATTGGGAATGCACAGATCACTTTTCCCATTGTTTTTTTCGTTATCTCTAATTTCGCTAATTTCAAATATCACTACAGATATGAGGACTATATGTAAAAACATTTTTTCATAATTTGAATGGCAATATTGTGTAAGTAAAGTGGCTAGAAATATTCTTAAGTTTCAGCATTCCAGTAGCTCTCTGTCGTGACATGAGAAACATTTTACATAGTGTGTGTGCTAGGATATATTTCATAACATGGGTAAGGAACGATTAATTGCGGTATAATTGTAAATATGTTAAAACCACAAGATGACTGTTAGATGATTAAGGCCCATTGCCTTAATCACCCAATAGCCATCTTGGTTCTAAACGCTGACGGGAACTGCATTCAGTTCCCCCAACCCAGCTACTGTTTGGAACCAAGATGGCTACTAGCTTGAATAAGGCCCATGATGTCTAGTGTAATCTGTTCTCAAGTATTCAACTCTGAAAAGGGACACTACAAGATTTCCTACCAAACCTTGTTCAAGACTTGGTGGCCGCAATCTTGCCCTTTGAACCAGTCTTGGTGGTGTGTAGTCTATTTCAAAACTGTGACATGTGAGCCAAGTATTATATAGGTATGTTAGTATGTGATTGTGTGAGCCATAATTATATTTCACGTATGTACAAACATAGTATCTGTGAATAATGCGCAATTTTTCTTGTGAAGTGGTAATTGTTGGTCTTATGCATGGTGGTGGAATAAAAAAATATCTAATTACGGCTAGCATTTGCCCAGGTTTTCTTTTTTAAGACATATTTTAAGGTACTGTAGTAGAAAATAAAAGCTTTTTTGTGCATTTTTTGTTGGAATCCTCTAAAAAAAGGCTGACATAAATGTGACATACGATAGGGAGATTGAGATTCACACACACACACACACACACACACACACACACACACACACACACACACACACACACACACACACACACACACAGGTGACACATACCAACGGTCTGCGCTGACAGCTTCCTCAACAGTTAGCTGGGAACATCATAGATGCTCTCTGTCATCCCTATGTTGTGCTCTTGAAAGGGGACATGGAAACACATGTTGACGTTAGTGAAGTTGTTAAGGTTAGGGATGCACTGATGGGATGACCTTCACTGTGCGATACTGAAATTCTACTGTAGGTTGATACTGATACTTGTATTGCTTATTTTGTATCATTGTATCAGTTGTCATTTTTGCATATAAAACCACAGCTGCATGCAATCTTTCTTTTTCCCTCTATCGATAGATATAGGTATATATTTATTACTACTTTTCCATCTCACCCTGGTGGTCTCTAGCCCTCTGTGGAAGACAGGGACATCATACAGGTTTTCCTCCTCGGTTGTCTCCTGGATTCTGTGCTCTGATAAACGATGTTTATTCAGTTTGGATTATGTAAATAGGCTAATGAACTGTTGAACAAATGTGACGGTAAAGCCATGAACATTATACTCACTATGTAATGGTAAAACGTCATAGCCTCCTTCCTTGCTCTCCCCTGCTCTCTCTTCCATGCTGAAACTATCGGATGAATTATGAGCGCTACGAAGTAACTTAATAATATTTGTCACTTATGATTTGTGTTATGTAACTCAGATTTTATAATGCCTTACCCACAAGATTGTTTCTCTGTTATCTATTCACCTTGCAATGCATTTCTTTATACTTCAATAACATGTTTGGTGGATAAATACAACATTATGTCTGCCCAACCAACACCGGTGGAACATCTAACCTCCAGGAAGTGGAATCCAGCTTACAGAACTCCTGGGATTAGTTTTCCATTACTTTTCCGGGAAGGCAATAGATACCGCAACAATGAACTAGACTTACAGGCCAGTGGCGAGGTGTTCTGGTCATCTTCCTTGTCTCCGTTCATCTCCTCAAAGACGGGGAGTGAGACAAGCTGTCTCTCTGTGAACTGGTGAGAATGATATATTGTTCTGCATCTGGTCACCAACGACATCCAGGCTGAAGAAACTGTTACGGACAGGGGCGGTTAACAGGCAACGTTTGATGTCTGCTTGTGTGACTACAGACGGTAGGCGGAATAAGACCTGTACGTGGCTTGTGATGTAGGAAAACTGCACGATAGACCCTTTTCACAGGGGGGTCGTCGTGGGACAAACACAGGTGTCACTCATAACGCTAATTATGGGTCTGGTCCTTTTGTGTAACAGGGCACGGTTAGTAGACTGAACTATTGAAGATAACATACATTGACCATGGACCCTTGTCACAGAGCTGTCATAGCAGGGCAAACACAGGTGTGGCCCCCAACATAAGCAGTGGATAGGCAGGTGTTTCATATTGGCCTATGCCCAAGTACCAGCAATGGTGAATGTGTGTTATCTTCACTAGTTTATACCAGCCGTGCCCTGGTACATAACAGTAGTAGCAGACCCATAATTTGTGTTATGAGCCTGTGTTTGTCCTACAATGACAACTCTGTGAAATGGGTCTATTCTTACCGTGTGCTTCCACGTTGTGATCTCGCCTGATTCGAGAGGTGTATGGCACGCCACAGCTGTCCCAGCCACTCTGCCCTTAAAACATCTGTCTCTGCCGCCTACAGGGGGAAATAGAGGGAGACATGAAAGCAATTGATTCCAACAACAAGGCACAGATTGGTCCGTTGGGGGCCCATGGTTGGGTGTTAAAACTGACCAGCATAGATAACTAGAAGTTACTCACTAAGAGCTTTTTGTTCCCGTTGGTCATGATGAGCTCAAACATAAAGCGATGGGCCTTATATCTCCGAACCTCAGCACAGGTTGCAGCTGTCCCGGTACAGGAGTTATTCATGAGTTAGTTATTAATAAGGATAATCTGAGTATGACCATCAGGGGTATTTAAGGCTATTAGAATCGATAGCGTTTTTTGTTGCAATGCATGTGAGTGGTTTTAATGTATTACAAACCTTTCAGGTGAGATTGCAAAAGTAGAGAACAAACTCAAGTCACACAACACCATTGCTTCATAATCCATGAATCATGACACGATGAGACCTAAAATTCACTCAGTGGAACGTACAAATTGATGTGATGAATTTAAATATCTTCTCAGCACTCATCACTTACTTTCTTTTTTTGTATAGAAAAACGTCATGTTTTGGAGACGGAATCAATGTTTTCCACCTCATTCTCTAGAAGTGGAAAAATACATACATTTGTTGTGTCCTACTGACAAAGAACATTCCGCAAAAACAAAATACAATGCTGACATAATATTCATCGGCCTACTTGTTAAAATGCATTTTCCTACCATTGTGTCTTTCCTTTTCTTAAGAACGCTCTCAAAAACTAACTTTGAGTCATTTGTTGACATAATCCACGTCAAAGACAAGCTCAGTAGCCTGTTTTGATACACCAGTGTTAGGGTTAGGACTTCCTAAATAGCTACAAAGCAGTCACTGCCCATTAACTGACAATCACTTCTCCATTGTTGTCCAGAACAGGACCTTGTTGTAAACATAATAATGTAGGCATGAGTGAACCTGAGGGGCCACCTTGGCTCAATTAGTAAACAGAACGTTTATCAATCAGTACCCATTTTGCAACTCACAGAATAAAATACACAAGGCAGTATCACATCACACTCACACGTATTTATTGTACCTTTATTGTAAATGCTGGAAAAGTCAATAAGAATAAACAGTTCCATAGTTGTAAGGGAGGTGGGGTGGCATTAGATCACCATTGTGTAGAATAACATAAATTCAGCGTGTCTAAGTTAATGAAACCAGAACAGAAAAAAATTGCTATTTTAAAAGCAGAAAAGGAGCAGGAGATTCTCATGATATACAAACATAACAGCTTTGATAATACTTATAAGAAAATACACCGAAATGTAATTCCCTCCATCTGTTCCATGTGGTGCTGAGCAACCACTCTAAACAGACCAAAAAATAACTAAATAGAAAGAAAATATTAATAAATTAATATACACAAGAAAAAGTGCATTACACACCTTTCTGAAGTTAGAAATGGCTTTGTTTGGATGACAGTCACATCAATCTTGATATTTCCTTCTGGGTTACAGTCTGGGAAGGGGCTCAATCCTAAAATTAATGCATTTTTATGTGCGTGCATGTGTGTGCATGTGTAATTAAAAGTTTAAAACATGACTACCCTATGTCTAGCCTGGAATAGAATAGGATGATCCTAGATTGGCTGCAGTTAAACTATGCACAAATCTCTCAACATTTCTAAAATAAACCATTTCCCATTCCACTCAACAAAATAAGAAAAAAAAGACCCTTTATTTTCAAATATATATTTATAAAATGCATCCATCTGGTCATCCACTTGTTCTTCTCGCCATGGGTACACGGGGTTGGCGATGATGATGATGCAGCGAGGCCCGGGTGGTTTGGCGGGAGTAGTCTTTAGTCTTTCAGGAATAAGGCGGCCATTATGGCATGAGAGGGAGCAGGGGGAGGGGGGGTTAGACTGTCTCATGCATGCGTGTGGTTGCGGTGGATCATCGCTGCTTCAGCAGTGCTCTGTACATGGCGAAGCCCAGCACGGCGAACATGGTGGCCCCCAGACTCGCCCGGAGCCAGAACGTGGAGTTCTTGGAGTCCACCTGCGCCATGTGCCTGGAAGAGGAACAACAAGGGAGCTTAGATGGCAATATGTGGAGGGTATGAGTCGAGTTGCGTGTGTGTTTGTGTGTGTGGGTGGTTGATGCTCTTCCACCAACATCTAAATCCTCTGGCCAAATGAAGAAACAAAAGGTTCTCTTCCTCCAATACAATTTTGGGTGTACATAAAGAATCGTTTATGCTTAGGTTTATAATGTGCACAGTTTGCACAAACCACATATATTTTCATTAAAATGCATCACATAAATATATATACTTCTTGGGATGTTTGTCATTTTGATATATTTTGTTTGAGCACCAACTGGGACCCAGAAAACGGCCCTAGAAGAGGACCTGCAGATAGCCTGGATAAATAAAGCTCATCTAATAAATTTGTTTGTCTGGTTTCCATCCCACGGATATTGAGTTGGTATCAAAAATCAAACAATGGTACTGTCCACCCCAGACGGGCTTCATTTTGTCATTTGGATCCAGAGAGGGACTGAACCACAGTCATGGGGAAAGATACAGGAGAGTACTAGTTTTAAGAGTTATTTTAGAAAACTAAGCAGCTAGGTTAGGACACCAACATTTCTGCTCACACTTAAGGTAGAACAAGGAATAAATCAAGTAATACTTGTGTAAAATACTTCCTGCCATGTATTGGTAAAACAAACAAACACAGCTGCATTAGCGTGAGACAAACGCAGTCGGGGCTATAGCTGGAGGCTCATTAACGGAACAATGATAGGACGCCGAGTACAAAAAGTAAGTAAAGAGGATTAAATGCTCACAGACAAAAATAACCAATCAACCTATAAGCACACACCCACACCCACACCCACACCCACACCCACACCCACACCCACACCCACACACACACACACACACACACACACACACACACACACACACACACACACACACACACCCCTCCACCATTAAACCTCCAGTGGATGCCAGTTACCAACACCACCAAAAACTTCTACCCCCTTCTCCAGTGATAGACCCTGCTCCAGGCAGCAGGAAGTCTCAGGCAAGACTCGGCACTGGAAATGCATTAGAGTCATACAATAAACGACAAACCGACAACTGCAGGGGAGGTGGGTGGGGAACTCATCCTCACGCATGGAACATAACCGTTTCCATTCCTCACCCGATACGACCATCGGCCCATCCATGAAACGTCACGAGGCGAGTGTGTGTACAACTGTGACCCACGCAGAAGAGCACATACGCACGCACCTTTCTGGATGCGGTCTCCAGCCTGTGCGCGTCTGTGTGTAGATTTCAATGGTGGGGTCCTCCACGGTGAAGAGGGATCACATGACTGCCCTCTTCATTACAAACACACTTACACACACCGACACAAAACCCACCCAACAAGAACCACAACCTTAACTCCACCCACAAACTGCAAGCAAAATCCCAAGGCTGGGCGCAGTCACGCAGAGTGCACTCAACACACGCAATGCAGAGTTTATACACACACACATACCACATGAACGGCGGGTTTGGTAGTTTAGTATAAAGGTGGAGTGAATACACATTTGCACAACCAATTGACCGGATACTATTATATATCATTTATACATTATTATCATCAAGTTACGTCAAATGTAGAGACCTTAAATCAGTTACAATGTCAAAGGGCTTCACAAGCCCACATTATATTACACCCCCTGACCCAAATAGGAAAAGCAAATACAACAAAACAAACGTATTACTATCTGCTGCTCAACATTTCAAAAATTATCTTATGCAACTTGTCTTTACAGTCAACTTGATAGCCAAAAGGTTTGGTAGGTTTGGCTCAAAATCTAAAGCATGAACTGTAAACAACCAAACCCAGGTTGCAGTCAATATAGTGTACTCAAATACCATTCATAATCTGGTATGCCCAAATAGTCCAAATAGTCCATGGAAGTATAAACACAAACTGGGAGTGCCAGGGTCCACCAATGACATTCAAGCAGGCAATCTAGTCAAGTCCTCTGGTGGGGTCCAACAAAACGCCATTCATTCAACATCCAAATTTAGCCAACACAAACACCGTAACATGCTGATGTGCACAACAGATGTGCAGTGCAACGGACACCCCTTAAAACCGTATGGTTTTAATTAACCATACAGGAGCTAACAATACAGGGGCATTATGACGACTAAATGTGATGCTTAATGCTATAGGCACAAATGGTTCCCTGCCACCACTAGAGGGGGATGTTGAGCTTAGTGACCAGGGCAGGCATTAGCAGCTCAGGGAAGATGAAGGCATGGAAGGGTTATTAGGGTTAGGTCAAAAAAGATAGCAAAGAGTGAAGACATGCAAGAGGAAGAGGAAGAATGGGAGCCAGAGATATGTAGATAAACACCTAGAGGATGGGGGAGAGAGAGACAGATAGATAGATAAATAGATAGATAGATAGATAGATAGATAGACAGACGGACAGACAGAGGGGCCAGAGGGATAAGACATATAACATTCAATAATAAATTACATTGGTAGTAATCACTGCACAAACTTAAACTGAAAATAATTTAATTTGATTAGATCCCCCCCAAGTGCAGTCTTTGGTATAAGGAGAATAACAAAAATAAAGAAAACAAATAAAAATAAAAATCAATTTTAATCTTCATTTAGGTTATCAATTTAGGGTATATGGGTGACATGAAAAATGGGTTACATCTGTCACACTCCTCATGCAAATGACAAACACTCTTCATTTCACTTTGCATATCCACCACATGTGAACAAATACAGGGAGGGGATGCTGTGGTTAAATCCTTTGTCTGGTATCTTGTCACCTGGGCTACATCAGGAACTATAGCAGTGATACAACTAGAATCTTAACTGCTCAATTTCGTGACAAAATTTGATCTTTATGAAATATTACATATCAATTATGACAATGGATGCATAAATCGCATATATCTGCCACCACTTACTCAATAGGTCATATCTATATTATATAAAGAAATCAACAGAGTAGTAGCAATATATTAAGGATGAAGAGATATGCATTACATTTAATGCTTTAGCATATCTCCACTGACTTTGCAATGCCACTGGAATTTATCACACCTCTATCCTTTTTCAGCTACAATACATACCCTGGTTATATTTTTGCATCACAGTGAGGAACAAATACAATGTAAAATAGAAACACCCCAAAAAATGCTAATTCATGTTAATGAATTGAGTCTCCGTTATGAGTCGGTGTGGAGAGTCATGCAGAACTAACTGGTATCCAACACAAGAAGAACCTCCAACTTGCTACACTTTACAACATGCTATTCAAGCAGCCTTGGGAGGCAGCATCAACCACAGTGGTGGTAGGTCCCTGGCCTGGCCACCGGACACTAGCTGGCCCAGCAGGCCAGAGAGAGAGCGGCCAGTTAGGCCGGCCAGGGCACTGGGTCAGGATGGGGCTGGATCACATACATGACAACACGGTCACCACCACCATAGCTCAACTGCAAGGGGGAGGGGGGAAGAATAGTGGTCTGGGGTTACACGCCGAGCCTGAAGGCGGGTCCGGGTTTGATCCCCAATGTCTGCAGCAGCCTACCTGTAGGTATCCTTGAGCAAGATCCCCTGCCCCTACCTTATCATTAATGACCTGTATATGAGTTCACTGGGAGCTGCTGTGGATAAAGGAGTCTACTTAATGACTAATTAGTGTAAAGCACAGCGCTGATGGATACAATGGCCCCAGATATCATGCTCTGTTCAAATTAAGAGTCTGAAAAATGTACCCTGACACTCAAACCAGGGAAGAAGACCAGTGGTGGAAAACTCCAGGTCCGGACTTGCCAGTCAAACTTGCCAGGTTATTGTTCCTGTAATGCAGACAGCCAGAATATATCACTCATCACTGTTCTACTACCTGGACTGGACACCTTGACTTGTATGAGAAAACCGAGTTGGAAGGACTTCCGCCCTGTTAGGGCCAGGTGAATGGGAAGAAATCTATTTTTATCTATTTGCATGGTGCGGCAATCTACTAGAAATGCTCCAGTCCTGTACCTCACTGCTTTGGTTCCTGGTCGTGAGTGGGTGTGACAGAACATAAACTCGGGGTACTCAACACATTCAACAGTTTCTCTGCACATGCAGTACACAGTTCTACCCTGGCCATGGTAAACTGTTAAGATACGTTATGCCAGTATACAAACAACAGTGCCACATATACAGGGAACTTTAACGTGTACCACACACACACACACACCAGCATTTGCTCTCCTTGCGGTGAATATGCAAGGTCAAAAGGGTAGTTAGGAAACGGGAAAAGGTCACTATAGACAGTACTTGAGGGCTAGTGTTAGATAGGGGTCCCCCCCCCCCACCCCTACCACCTTCTAGCTAGTGAGGAGGAGGATAGTGGAGGAAAGGAGCGTACAATAATGTTAATAACCACTAGAGTTCATTCTACGGTTTATGGACCTGTGGAGCGCCACCCTGCGGAGCTGAGCCTTAACACTGCGCAGGAGTCCCAACGTCAGGAGCTTCTGACATAGGCAATACGCGCACCTTTTGCTGGCACACGTGCAGCGGAGACGGGCGTGGCTGCGGAGAGATACACAACAGTGTGGATGGAGATACAAATGGAAAATGAATGGAAAAAACACATACACAGAGTCACCACCAACATAGCTCAACTGCACATGGGGCGGGTGGGAAGGTTGGTGTAGAGAGGCAGCTTGGGTGGAGGGTTCAACTCCCAGTCAGATAGATATGGAAAATGTATTTGGCTCGGAGACACGTGGGCACACACCGACACAAACACACATTTGTTGTCCATCAAAGTCAAAGGAAAGATGGAAAAAGCAAGGAGGCGGGGGAAATAAGGAGACTTGCGCCTACATATTAAGAGGAGAGAAGGAGGCACTGGCAAGAGCAGATCTTCACTGGTCTACTCTATCAAACAGCAAAACACTGGTCTGATTCAGACTGTGTTTGGTATCCTTAGAGCTATACTCAGTTTTGATGCGGTAAATCTCTTGGGACGCCATGCAAAAGCTTTAGACGCTGTGCAGCTATCCAGTTTACACCGCTTCAACTTTAAGACCACTGCAACTTTCTCTGCAATGTTCTAAAACTCTATGTTCTAAATTTGTCTCGTCGCAAATCTTTGATCTGAACTGGGCTTTACAGACCAATAAGAGGGTAGAGTACACGCACAACTTTGATTTGTGTAGGTGAGTCTTGATAGATTGATTTCAATACTTGGACAACCCTAATGCATCCAATTTACATTGTCCACCATGTTCACTTGGGCAAAATAATTAAAAACATTTTAAATAAAAAGCTTAACTTCCTAAATTCATCCCCACCGTTACAATCAACCAAAGCAGCCCTGCAGCCAGACAGACACTGGAAGGGCAGAGGGATCTGAACAGTGGGCACGAAGGCAAGGAGCAGCAGCAGCAGGAGAGAGGAGGTGGAGGCATAGGGAAGATCTCCGGTGGTGGAGGAGGGGACGGGGGTGGACGCTCCGTCAAATACTCGGGAGAGGAGCGGAAAGGAGGGTAGAGGAGAGGAAAGGAGGCGAGGGAAGTACTCACGGGTACATAGCCATGGTGGTGAGTTTGGTGTAGAGGTCTTTGCTGGGAGCGTCGGTGGTGTTGCAGGTGAAGGGCTGGGGCGGGTGTAGCTTGTGTCGGCGGCAGAACTCCAGCGGAGTGAGGCTGTGGTGCTGTCGGATCTCGTGCAGGTCCGACTTGGCTGCAATCAGCATGCAGGGCGTCTTGCTGTCCATGAAGTGTTTCTGCCAGAAAAAAAACGGGACGTCATCGTTCAGTTCTTCTGACGTCATTCAGTCCCTCGTCAACCTCTTGTGATAAAGAGTAACTGAAGAGTGAATATATTTGGACTTGCATGCTGACAAGGTTTTACACAAATAAGTATGTATGAGTGGTGAATGGTAGTGAAAAACAGAATGGTAGTGACTGTGTATAGGTCTTAGGGGCTGCTCTGTTTGAGCAAGGATTGAAAGGAATGACTTGCATATGGTAGGAAATAACGTGGCAGAGAATTCAAATTGCTATTAGCAATGGAAAGGTTTGAACACTTTCAGGTCCAAAGGTTTCAGGTTTCATAACTGGTTGATATGGCTT
Organism: Molva macrophthalma; assembly: GCA_027123675.1. Lineage (NCBI taxonomy): Eukaryota > Metazoa > Chordata > Actinopteri > Gadiformes > Lotidae > Molva > Molva macrophthalma. Next base: position 10,184,595 of record JAOPJO010000088.1, read on the forward strand.
TCCCTTATCAACCAATTAAATAAACCGAAACCTTTGATCTTCTGATGGAAGTTGACTATTTCACTGGAGAGTGCAAAGGAGAAAAAAAATCCTGTGGCATATGAAATGTTGCAGTTTCTCAAGATAACAATCCAGAAACTTAGCACTACAGCATTACTGCTGCTGTCATCTTCATTGTAACACGATAAGAGTCTGCTGAAAGTCAAAAAGAAATCTAGCCATCAACAATATGCAACCAAGACAGCCGCTAGGGGAACAGAGGTTCAGTTTCAAGTCTCAATAAAGGTTCTGAATTTTGGTGTTAAAGTAGTCCTATAAAACATTACGAGAGCTTAAAAGAGTAGCATGAAGTGAAATTACACACACACACACACACCTTGTAGATCTTGGCACAGTATTCAAATGATAGTGGATTGTTGACATCGTACACAAGGCAGACGACGTCACATGATAGGTCGGCCTCATCGGGACCCAGGAAGTCAAACTCTGGCATCACCTCATGCAGCTGGCAGGACAAGAGGTAAAGAAGACACATTAGAAACCGTCATTGTCCGTCAATAGTTACAAATATTACAATAATTATTGAGGAACAAATGCGCAATGAGATGAACTGCAAAATGTAGGGTTGTCTTATTTTGTTGAAGATGTTTTTCCTGGCCATGAGACTTCATTACTGTGACCGGCAGGACGAGGTTGAAGTCAGTTGTGTAGGGGTGAGATGGGTCATGTCTGATGGATACAACTTTCCTTTCAACAGGAAAAGTCGTACTGTACAGGTGTATACGACCTGATAGGCTGAATAATCCTCCTGACTAACAATAGTTTTATGTCATTGCAATAAAACATTCACATAAATAAAGAGAGCAAGATATTTAGAGAGGGAGAAATAATAGACACAGATGGAATAAGGATGAGTGGTACCCATATTTTATAAAAGGGAGCTTATGCAACACTAATCCAGACTACACATGACGTGGTTCCCGTGGAGACAGGAGAGCCATGCTTACCAGAAGGTATTTCTCCTGTCCATAGACGTACGTGGTGCTGATGGCATACAGGGACTTGTGGTCCTCCCTGATCGTTTTCTGTCGCTGGAGATGGAACGACAACACCATAATGTAAATGCATTGATGCTTCGCCACATGCTCATGCATTCTATTTGCATCAAGGCCGGGTAAATCACTCATGAATTAAAATGTTCATTAACCAAGTGAACGCGCATAATACCTTATTGCAATGTAATTTTTGCCCAATTACATTTTTGTGAAAGATCGATGCAGGATGTGTATCAGCGCTGTGACAGCAACACGACTTCTGTCATGTTGAGTATCACTGATTGGCAAATTTCTTAAACTAACCCTCTGAAACCATCAATCTACTGGACATTAGGTGTGATGACATGTTGTGTAGGTTGCGCAGATGTGTACAACTGTATGCAACATTGTCGCTTTGTGTGTGTGCGAAGGATTAGGATAAACCATGCAGAGACATGTTGCGGCGAAAGCGGGTGCTTATGGGTGTGGGTCTCCTCCACCCACCTGCAGACTGCGGCCCAGGAAGGCCTGCAGGAAGCCGCTCTTGCCGCTCCCCCGCGACCCCACCACGTTGCAGCGGAACACGCTGCGCTGCGTCTGCTTCTTCTGCAGGTCGATGCGCTTGTTCCGCGTCACTGAGGAGATGAGACGCATTTTAAGATGTTACAGTACCTTCTTTACATTGATTGTCATTTTGCAGATGCTTGTATCAAAAGAGACTTATAGGCGAGGTCGAGAGCAATCAAAGCATATGATCGAAACCTTTGAATTTGTCTTGGAGTGAAATGAGTACTGCACATTCAGGCTTAAAAGAAATAAACAAATGGACAGAGTGCAGAGCAGCCACAAGTATAAATACAATATAAATAGAGGCAGACACAAGATAGGTAGAATTCTATTACAATTTCTGTGTGTTTGAAGTATTGTTTCTAGTGCTAAAAGTTGCGTTGTCTGAATGATTATGTTATCATTTCCCTTTTGTCCTTTTATGTAAACTGTAATGTGAAAAGTGTCATTTCCGGTGGGCCTGTCCTCTCACCTGTCATGGCAGCAGCCTGGGACTCCTGCTCGTAGATGATGGAGTAGCCCAGGTATCCCAGGTACTCCAGACTGCGCTGCACATCCAGGTACGTTGTTAACCTGACAGGAAGAACAAGCAATTTACAGTAAAACATTTTAATACATGTCATTCATTTTTATGGTTTCTTGATCAAATGCTGCCTACAGATAGAATGCGGATATTGGGGTTTATGTTATTGAATTAACTCTAAGAAGGATTATATAT
>JAOPJO010000088.1:10198559-10222431 GCA_027123675.1 Molva macrophthalma
ATTGGCTGATTAGAAATTTGCGTTAACGAGCAGTTGGACAGGTGTACCTAATAAAGTGGCCGGTGAGTGTATATACAAGGTCTCCTTCAGTAAGGTTCAGTACATCAAACTCATCCCTGAACTTCAAATCCAATGCGTCATCATTAATGAACCCATTCTTACAGTGATAGCATTTAATATAGATTATCAACATGAACAGAAATATAGGCTAATTAAAGAAAAATACTCAGAAACAGGTTCAGGGCGTAAAACACTTGAAAAAGACATTTAACTATATTGTGCTTTGATGAAATTTTAAGAGATAAAATATCAGGCTACATGCGTTTGTATAAGTAAATGACCTTGTGGCAGTTAGGGCACATGTGCTGTACGTCTTGACAGGAATCAATAAAGAACGGGATGCAGCAGCAAAGCCAACACCTATATAGACAGAGAGGAATATTATGTTTTTGCAAAGTATATTACTATTTGTTCTATCTGTGTAGCACAGTAGTTGAAGGCCATGTTGTTGCAACACATGTATATTATATGGATCTTGTTGGACCTGAATGTATTTGAATCTCACAAAACAAAATGAAAAACAAAATTTGATCAAATTGTTTATTATATGTTACTGTTATTATTATTATCATACACCAATAGTAATCATAAGAATTGATGATGATGATCAATGATAATAACAACGATAACAACAATGATAACGTAATTATAATGTTGATTAAAAATCATAATAATTTATAAAAACTACAAATATTTAGATTTTTCCATTAAAGCTTAGCTTAGTCGACCAATGCTTTGGTCACCTACTACTTTTACTGTTGCCATTTCCACTTTTTTTATATCTCTGTGGCCGGACAGTGTTATTGTTGTGTTTTAGGTGTAAATTTCTACTATCCTGATATGTATTGTTGGATGCACACTACTGTAAACAACATCTCCCATGGTGGGATAATAAACTAAAACTTTACCCAAATAAAGCAAGGCCACCACAGATGGCCCAGGTCAACAGGCCGTTCTGTTTCTGGGTCCTGGTGATCACCGCCTGCTGGCAGTGGGGGCACATGGCCTGGCCCGGGAAGGACTCAAGAGTGGGCATCATCACCACGTGGGAGACTACAGGAGATCAGGAATAAGACATGAGGTGGCCTGAGGGGAGGTGGTGTGAGCTGAGGTTAGGTGAGATGAGGTGGCGTAAGGTTGAGGTGAGGTGAGGTAAGGTAAGGTGAGTCAAGTTATGGAAGGCAGGATAAGATAAGACACATTATTAAATGCAGGTGTTTCAGCAGCAATATTGACACAGAACAATGCAATCAAACAAATAATGATGAAAATAAGATTAAAACGTCAACTAGGAGCAATAGAGACTGATCGATTTGCATAATGTTATGACCAACAGACGAAGTGCTTATGTGAGCTAATGTGATCTGTAGGTATAGATTACTTCAGTGGTTGGAGGCGTTTTGATGTGCCTCTATGCTGGTATTTTAAGAATAGGATAACATGTGTAAGGATGTGTGGATTGTGTTTACCTTGCACATGTTGAGCAGGAAGATTCCCACCTGGTAACACATCAATAGGGTTATTATTGCACAAATCTTATTTTTGAATCATCTGATTTAAGAAAAAGGTGCTGAAGAAGTAAAGATTTGATGTGGTCCTCTTCTTCGCTCCTGGCAAGCTCGCCGAATGAAGAAGTATGATCAAGGGCAGTTTCCAGGCGTTTTTTTCAAATAGACCATAGAGCCAATACTTCAATGTTCACTCCTTTATTCGTGGGCTCACGCAGGATACCCAAAAAAAACACCACAGTCCTTCCGTGAATATTTAAATTCTCTCTTTCTGTGTGTTAATCCTGCGTGGTCTCCCATTATTATTTTTCTCTAATTCATCACAAAACACAGTATATCAAAACATATGACAAGGGCGGGGCTCTCAGTTACCTCCAATCATTATCTGTTAACATACAAGACAGGGTAACCCACTGATTCCTATTGGGTTACCGTTATTCAAATCAAGCCAATCACAAACCGCCTACACCCTCTCTAGGCTGAAGATTTGGCAGGGTGTGATACCTGGGCAAGATGGGCCCCAGACCTGTTGGTCTGTGGGGGATCTGTCGTAGGGCTGTAAGACAAAGGAAGGGCCATTTGGGGTTGGAGACAGAGGTCTGGCAGGGAGGAGGATGAGAACAGGATGAAGGTGAATACACATAAATTGCTCGATCAACTCTTCGAGAGTAGTGGAGGAATAGAGACCGATGTTTGGCAGGGAGGGGGATTAATAACAGGATGAAGGTGAATACACATAAATTGTTTGATCAACTCCTCAAGAGTACTTTTATCAACTAAAAGTGGGGGTCAGAGGCGGGGAACTGGCAGGGGGTGCATGAGGGCAGAGAAAAGGTCATCAACTAACAGTGGGTTGGGCTGTGAGACAAAAGAAGGGCCATTTGGGGTTGGAAACAGAGGTCTTGCAGGGTGGAGGATGAGAACAGGATGAAGGTGAATACACAAATTGTGAATACACAAATTGTTCAAATTGAATACACAAATATGTGAAACATATTTACTGTCTGCCGATTAATACAATCCTCAACAGTGCCCCAGGTTAACAATTTACTATTTCTGTACTTTGCAGCTGGAAGTCAAACAGCCACTACACTATCCACCGTGCTCCCTAAACCATGTCAAATCATTCATCCATGGCCAACCCTCATTCACTACTTACTTTTTACCTTCTGCACCTTACAGACTCCTGTCCCGGTTGTCATATGTATATACATGTTTTGAACTTTGTATATGTATTGGACCTTATGTTGTTGTTGACTGTCTTGTTTTATGTATGCACCTTCACCTAAACAAATTGCTGTACATCTTGTCATATGTGCAATACAATAAACAAAGTACCACAGATGTTATTTTTTACTTTGCATTGTTGTCTCTTAGGTTTGATACAAAATGTTTGTTGACTGATTGACTGATGACCTGATAATCCAGTTTGTTGTAGCTTATGGTCTTTACTTGACTTACTGTGTGATAATGTAATGTTAACTTATGCAGCCTTTCGAAATATGGATGTCTATGTCCATTACTGACCTCCTTGGTAGCCAGCTTGTGGTGCAGGGTAGCCAACCTGGGGTCCAGGGTAGCCAGCTTGGGGTCCAGGGTAGCCAGCTTGGGGTCCAGGGTACCCAGGCGGGGGGTAAGCCCCTGTTCCCGGGCCTTTATAGTCCAGTGGGGGTCCTGGGTAGGGCGGTGCCGATTCCTCTGATGAGTGTGTCTTCTCCATGCTGGAAACTCCCTACATAGTTTTGGGAAATGATAGATTAGCCTCACAAAAGCTATTTGTGAAACACAACAAATGACTGGATCAAAATGGAGGTTTGCGTCTTGTAAAAAAGGTACAAAATGTTTTATACTAAATTAAAGTAAAGCCAATCGATGAGTATGTTATAATTTGGTAAAATTGTATATGTGAATTAATGCAATGTCCACCTCAATATTTGCCTAATACATTTTAGGGCCATCCTCGAAATCTAACCTAACCACTATGTTTTTAATAGCAATAATTATTCTAATTTACTTAAAGTAAATAGAGCATTAGTTTTGCAGCTGTACAAAAATGACCATAGCGCCGAGTTTCACAAGCAAGCATCACTGAAGTGACAAAGATTGTACAGCACACCCTCGAGTGTAATATTGCGATTATACTACAGTTAAAACAAAATTATTATATCTAAATGTATAATTGGAATGTAATGATCCCTCTTACAATACGATTTTTATTAAATTTGTATACCAGGGGAACTGCGACGACTTACATTGGATCTGCCTAATAACCGGAAAACAATCATTTACGTCCATAGACTCCTATTGATTTACCGGCCAGCCCCACCAAAGGGCTCGCGGCCCGGCCCCGCCAAACGTGTGGTCTCCCGTTTGGCAAAGTGAACGCCATTCCCTTTATATTGGACGCGATATCGCGTGGGGCAAGGGATTGTGGGAAGGCTCTTCAGTTATCTGTGGGAATTGAACTTCACTTAACGTAATGCAAATTAGCGGTTAGTGCAGCGCGCGTTCGGCGATGTGATTGGACAATCGAGTGAGTACTGGCCGACCTTTCGTAGTTTTAAGCGCTTCCATGGACAAGGTGTTAAACTCCCACAAGCCGCAATTAGAGTGGGTGCGGGCGGTGCCACGCGTTGTCAAAAATGTGACCACGCATTTCGGCTCGGCCCCACCAAAAGCGTGGTCTCCTCTTTGACAACGCGTGGCATCGCACCCTACCCAAAAGTGTCAGAACACGGAACTTTTCAGAGCTGCCTGCATTTACAATTCCACATCACGTTAAAGGTGTCATTCCCGAGAAACCGTTTAGTACTTGCTCCTTTTGAAATACGATAGGTCACTCTGAGTTGCATATGCATGCTGCACGTGAAAATGTTCTTCTACACCCATTGCCTGCATTAGCCAATGAAAGAAAATAGACGGATAAACGAGTGAATCAGAAAAAGCCTTACGAACTGACGTAATTTGGTAAATTAGTATTCATGGTTACAACCTTGTGGTTCAAACAGTTGAATATTCTATATTTTGCACCCAAGCACGTCCAATTTCTTAAAAAGGTTTCCTAAACTAAGGTAACAACCAATCAGTGTTGTTAGGCTCCATTCACGTGTCTTTTTGTGTTTGAATGTGGCCTAATAACTGTAATAACTGTTCGTACTGCCTCCAGGCGCGAACGCATTCTGGGGCTGTAGTCTGAGAAACAAAGTGCAAAGAGAGAGGGTAGCAATATGTTCCTAAGAATTAAGAATTATCAATATCATGAATAAGTCTCACCTGGTCTGTGTACGTGTGCGTCCAATTTAGGGATGTACTGATACCAGTACTCGGACACTCGACACTGTGCTCATGTACTCTAAAATTTCCCCGATACAACCACCCGATACCACTTTACCAACGTGATGTAACGTTGAAGAGCCAGTGAACCCAAAACGATTTTCTGTTTGTTTAAAGGTGGTCGTTTGTCCTATATGATCGCCAACATATTAATCTAAGCAATTGTATCACTGTTACTAAAAAAATTCCCCAATTTAAAGAAAAAAGGGGCACCAGCGGCGAGGTTTGTGTAGACGTTTGGAGCTCTGTCTGGGCAGCGGTTAACTGCGGCTTCCGAGAGAAACTTTAGCGTTTCGGAAACTTATTGTAAACCGCTGCGGTGTGTGGATGGTAAAGCTCCGTCTTTACAGGAGCGTCACAGTGCTGTTAGCCAATCAGAGGCGAGTAATTTGCATGTCATGAATATTCATGAGTAAGAGCCGCATTCTTGTCGTTTCTCCTCGCCCACCTCCTCCACCAAACTAGAACAGCCTGAAACAGGAGCACCAGAGCACTTTTTTCACCAAAACCGGCTCACAGGGCATTCATTTATACTAGAGACCACCGCAAAATGAATGAAAAAACGATGCAATGTACACAAGGGGGCACCTATAGCGTTTCCATCCACATTAACCAACGAGCCTGGCTGCTTATGGAGTTGTGTATGTAAACCCTCAAACATTTCTGAATACACTTGTCCAAACACGGAATGTTTGGACAATAAGCTGTTCAGGAAGCTTGAGTTTGAATATAAAGAAGCATGGGGCCTACATTAACACACACACACTCCCTCCCTCTCCCATTTCCTCTCTGGTTCTCTATCACGCTCATATACATTTTTAAGAAATCTTTAAGAAAACACCTGCTCCTATTTATCCAAGTTTACAACATTAACTTAATAATAATAAAGAAATCAATAATCATTTGGAAATCACAATTTAGAAATTGATGAAATCCAAAGTTAGGAGTTAATTCAAGTCCCTGAACTCTTCAAAACATGTATGTCCGAATATCAAAATGCAAACTATACAACTAGGCAATGCTATCGATGCTTGCTGTCCATACATTTTCTATATATATAAAAAAATGTATTTAGAACGAACAACTGAAGGAATAACTTAAGCCTTACGAAGACAATAGCTTGCAACTATTAATTCTGAATGATTGATAATACACTATCGAGGATAAAACTGGTTCAGATCAACTTACCGTCACACTCAGTCTCTCTAAAGAAGAGACTTCCTGGTTATTTCTCTCTCTCACACACACTCTCAGTGGGAGGCTGAGAGTGATTCAACTTCCCCCTGCTGAGCTTCTAACATAAACATTGCCCAATAAGGAAATTAATCATTGGTAGTGTTTGGTAACACAATGGAAGCTCTTCATTTTTTGAAATGTCAATCCTGTTTCTTTACTTTACTCTAAAACATTTTACATTGCTTCTCGGAAATCATGTGCTCTCACTGCTTGTCTGTTACCATGGTGAAAACCCATTAGAGACCACCAGAATAAAGTGCTGGTGATGAATCTATGTAGGGCTATTTATTGTTATACTGGCCCTGGCCCACCCTTAAGGCTGGCCCACCGCCTAGCCTTCCTAATCAAATGATGGACTTTGCACATATCAGATTACAAATACATATCCACAAAGACGATTCACTGTGAAACTGTGCTTTATGTAATTTTTCTCATGTCATATAAGAAATAATACCTTGTTAAACTTTAAATAATCAAATGCAATAAATACGTAAAGCTATTTTTTGATTAAATGAATCCTAAATACTTCCTCTTACTCAGTTTAAATGGTTTGTATCATGTAATTTAGTAAATCACATGATCACACCAGTGCCACGGAAACATGCTGACGTTGGAGATTTTGACACGGCTGTCGAAAACATTTTGACCCTTTTTTGATTTAATGATTCTTATCTTTACCGGACTTACTATTTACTACACTGAATTCCAGTACATGTAATTCTGGAGAAGGTTTATTTTTCATGGTGTAAATACTGGTTTAAATACTGGCCACTAGATGTTTCAAAAGTTAAGAAGTTTAACTTTTCAGTTATTTCACGTTTGTGCTTATCTACAGTCATTTGGTATCTACATATTTGGCTTGGTATTAGTTTCTTCTCTTTACTAAAGGGAACTTCAGTGTGTCTGAAGTTCCCCTGTGTGCATGTGTCTACAGAGTGCGCCATGGATTGGTGTTTTTTGATCGTATTGAGGAAGTAGGCTATATGAGCAGGAATCCACTCTCTCGCGCTTTCTTTGCTGTGATGTCTGTGGCTAAATTTTATGGTTAAATTCTGTATTTAATGATCTAGCTATGCGAGAAGGTCCAGAGCTTATCAAAAATTATGTGAGGGGCAGTGGTTCTCAAACTTTTTCTGTCATGCCCCTCTTTGTTGGAAGAAAAAATGTTCAGGCCCCCCCCCCAACAAAATGGTGACAAAATGCGCCAAGATTAACTTTATTGAAATAACATAAAGATCATGAAAATTCCTTTCCCCTTTATATGAGTAACTTCTGTTGTGCAAATTAAAATGTTTGACTTTAAAAAAAAAAATTAAAATCTTGATAGAATTTGCAATCACTTTGCTAGAACTATAACAATAAAGTTCAATCTGGTCAACAAAGAAAATGAACAAATGCAGATATTTGGCAAAAAAGATGAGCAAGTCGATAAGTGAGAGCTCAAGTCTTATCACTGCATTTGTGGCTTCAATTAGCCTGTTAGATAGGATGCCCTATGAGTGAATGCGCTGATCTTGTCTGCCAGGTGAGCAAGGTGCTTGTCTCTGCTTTGAAGCTGAAGATTTAATTAAGTCAGCTTTCCAAATATATCGCTGAGATGAAGAAAATGGCAATTCCAGCTGATTGGTTGGTGGATGTCATTTTTAAAAATTGTCACACTGGATATAACACCCTTCAAAGTGATTCAAGCATCACCCTGTTGGCGTTTATTTTGCAATAATGACCAGCTCGCTGTACATTATCCTTTACATATATATCAAACTTGTTATACATAGCGAATAAATTCATCTTTGCATAATAGGTCTCTTAAGGATATGAGGTTGGTCATCAACCAGGACGCAGGTCAAGCAAAACATTGTAGCTGTTGTGTAATCAATGTGTCATAAAACACACTCCCTGTTACCATATATGCCAGGCAGCTTTTACTGGGGCAAAGTAAGACCATAAACACAATGCACCTGATAAGGGCATGGATGCTTCCCCTCCTACCACTTCAGAGGGAGTGGACTTGACTTTCTACTCACTCTCACTACTGGGTGCTCAGAGAGTCTAGGCACCGGATCTCTCCCTAAACCGGCAAGCCCCGACAGGAAACGGAGTCCTTACAGAGACAAACCAAAGCCATTTAACTCCCCACCCCCACACGTCTGGCATTACGACCCAGCGATGGTGATGCTGAACCTGGGTACGTTGGCTGCGCCGGTGGGTATCGTGCGGCTGCTGCAGGTGGTGTTCACCTGTATTTCCTTCAGCCTGGTGGCGTCGTTGGGCCACAGCGACTTATCCTACTGGACCTGGTGCATGTTCACCTGGTGCTTCTGCTTCTGCATCACCCTGCTCATCCTCTTCCTGGAGTTCACCTCACTCAACGAGAGGCTGCCCATCTCTTGGAATGACCTCACCACCGCCTTCGCCATGTTGGCCACTCTGATGGTGCGTTCAACACAACACTGTCTGTCCTAACTCGTGATTGGTTGGTGACGATTGGTTGCTTCCTGTGATTGGCTACTAATTATGTGTTTTTATCCAAAGGAATTTAGATACATGTTTATGGAGCAAGTAAGGGGCTAGGCATCATCTCTATCAAGAAGTACAGTTGAAGGACTTTTGGGGAATCAAACACAGTCCTCTATGGCTGGTGCGTCGAACACTTTTGCTACTTTGCTATTTTTGCCCTACATGTTGAGTTGGTGAATGATATTGGGCGCTTTACCGCCTTTGCTTCATTCAATTGTCAATTGTTAGTGATTTGCTAAGGGGTTATGAACTATAATGTTATCATTCTAAATTCTTGCAATTTAGGTCTTGCAAACATAAATTCTAAACATATTTGTTATGGCAATTTAACACAATGTGCTTTTAGTCTTTTCTATGATTATTTTAATAGTTGGTGCCATAGAATGTGATTATTGCTGGACAAAGATAAGCTCATAATTCAAAATAAATAACTAAATGTAATGACCTAATTCCATCTAGGTTCCATACAATCACTGGTATAAACAAAACAAAATCAATGCTACCCACTCTCCACTCTTTGTTTATATTAGGTGCTGGCTGCCTCAGTCATCTACCCTTACGTCTTCGCCTGCTCTTCATGCGGTAGGCAGATTGGTGCCACCGTCACCTCCTTCTTGGCCTTCATCCTGTACACCACCGAGGTGGGCCTGACCCGCGCCAAGCCCGGCGAGATTAGCGGCTTCCTGTCCACCGTGCCGGGCCTCCTCAAGGTCCTCGAGGCCTTCGTGGCCTGCATCATCTTTGCATCTCTCAACAGCAACCACTACAGTGCATTGCCCGGCCTCCAGTGGTGCGTGGCCGTCTACTCTGTGTGCTTCATCTTCGCACTTGTCATCATCATCTTCACCATAGGCCGCCTGCTCACCCTCTTCCCAGCGCCTTTCGACAAGCTCCTAACAGGGGGCAACGTTCTGGCTGTGCTCATGTACCTGACGGCAGTCGTGGTTTGGCCACTGTACAGCTTCCAGAACAACCCCAGGCCTCAGGGGTGTTCGCACTGTCCGTGGGAGGACTTAGTGGTAGTAGCCTGCATGACGGCATTCAACCTAATTGCGTACATCGTAGACACGGCGTACTCCATGAGACTCGTGTTCTTCACCTCCCCAGTATAAGCCTCCCCCCCCCGACCTGCCTTTGAACTCGGAATTTCTGTCATACAATGTCTGTGACGTCAAACATATATACATATACAAGTATGAAGGACTTCAGAGTCCTTATTACAATGTTTTAAATGTTATATATTTATATATACCATGAACAACATATATAATAGCACGATGATGAAATGATGATGACATGATGATCTGATATTGTACTTTTGGATAAGATGAGCCCCGAATGGCTGCTCTTAAGTCTTTTACAATAAAGCTGGCTTCTTTACGATTCCATTTCTATAGATTTTTTTTGTTTAGTCATAGACTGACTCAACTTGACCATTACCATAAGTGTTCTAGTACAATGAGCAGCGTTTTTACCAAGGTGCAGTGTTTACAAAGGTGTGTCTAGGCACGGAAAACCTGCAGGGTGGAATGCATTCTATGGTACTCCTGCGCAACCCTCTATAAATATGTGTTAACAGATCCAGTAGTACACCAGCGATGATTCATCTTCGATTTACTTACTTTTATTATAGGGTTGTTAAGGTTGTTATGGGTAGCCCTACTGAAACAGTTTGATGTGTTCACCACCATCGGCATGTACCAATTAGTTATAGTGGCTCAACTTCTAATGTGTAATTTAAAATTCCCATTGATAAAATCTTCTTGATAGAAATAGAATCAGTAGTGTAAAATTTACAACTCTAACCCTCGTTGTCCTGTAGTGTACCCTTTACAACTTGCAATTGGAAACATACTGTTTGTTAAGCAGCTCAGAAAAACAAAACATAACAGCCAATCTACTCTAATACATGTAACTTTATTTATATAGAACACCAATACAAGTTATTTTAATTCATTATATTGGGATTCTAATCTTCAATAATTTCTGAAATACTAATAATCGGAAATTGTATGGCTGCATCTTGTTTCACATCATATAGCCTAATTGAAAGCAGCTCTGCTAACGTACAAGACAAGGCAGTTCAAAGTCTTGGGATGACTGAAGGACCAAATTATAGCAATACTGTGTCAAGTTATGCATTGACAGCAAACACAACAAAAGCAAAAGCAAAAAGCAATGTTACTACATCTTGTGTAATAAGCTCATGTAGCTTGTACCGCCAGAGAGCAACGTATTTCTTTTTGAGCTTCACTTCCTTTGCCTTTTTCAAAAATGGATCACAAAACTGAAATTTAATTCAAGACTCTCACTGTGTCACTTTATAAACTTTACTCAATCATTTATGTAATTCATTCTGTAATTAGTCCGACCTCGACCTTTACATGTTGCACCTTGGTCACTATATTAAGCCACATTCTCTGAGAGTGAAACATGAATACATTTACATCTTCCTCATCTTTATTTTCCATCTTTACCGTCTTCCTCCTACCCCCAAACCCAGCCCTCCACATTCCTTCATATCTAATCCAGAAAGCCTGAACTAGAAGTTATACTGAACAGTAGGGAAGCACTGGCACTATTTTTATTTGTATTTGTTTTACCTCAGTAGGTGTATTTGGCGTCTGTGCCTTAGCCACTATGCAGATATGCATCTCAACATGTCTTGAGCTGGGGGACCAGAGTCCAATATGTGCTGTGAGGTGAGCCAGACAAGGAGCGGCGACCATAAATGACACCGATAAGAACAAACGGAGGCATTGCTTGTTCGGGATGAGTACACGCCATCAGGTTTCCATTCCAGCGAACACACCTTTCCTCAACACGACAGAGTCCTAAGAAAGAACTAAGAAAAGTCATCGATGTGTTAAGGCAATACCCAAGAATGAAGAAGAGGACAAGACAGGAGCTGGACGAGTACCTGCAGGAATATGAGTTTGGAGTACCATGTGGAATGATGATATGTTAGAAGACACCAGAGGGAGGGACTAAATCTACAGAGACAGTGGAGAGGGGAGAGCTCAATACACGGTCAGTGCATTTGCTTGAGACATCACCGGGCAACTGACTATGAACGTGTCGTTGCGGTCGCTCACAGATCCTGTGGGCCTGTTGCGCGTTGTGGCACTGGTCCTGACCTGCATGTCCTTTGGACTCGTGGCATCAGTTGGGGTCACTGCGTCGCAGGAGTCCTCCTACTGGGCCTGGTGCATGTTCACCTGGTGCTTCTGTTGCTTCTTCACCCTCGTCATCCTCATCTTAGAGTTCACTACACTCAGTGCCAAGGTGCCTGTGTCCTGGGAGGACTTCACCACCGCCTTTGCCATGCTGGCCACCCTGATGTGCCTGGCGGCGTCCGCCATCTACCCTGCCTTCTTCACCTGCAGCGCCTGCCCCCGGCAGATAGGCGCCACCATCACCTCTTGGTTCTGTTTCTTCACGTACGGCGGCGAGGTGGTGCTGACCCGCCTGCGGCCCCGCGGGCAGATCAGCGGCTTCCTGTCCACCTTGTCAGGTCTCCTGAAGATCCTGGAGACCTTCGTGGCCTGCATCATCTTCACCTCTCTGGACCCCGCAAAGTTCTCAAATTCTCCGGGCCTGCAGTGGTGCGTGGCGGTCTACTGCATGTGCTTCATATGCGCCCTGCTCATCATCCTGCTGACCATTGGACAGCTGCTGTCATACTTCCCTGTGTCCTTCGAGAGGCTGGTGACTGTATCCAACGTGCTGGCGGCGATGATGTACATGACGACCATGGTGATCTGGCCCTTGTACGGCTTTCTAGGGACTGTCCAAAACAGCGCCCTGTGGAACAAACTGCTTGTGGTCACCTTCATGTCCATTTTTAACTTCATTGTGTACACCGTCGATAGTGTATTCTCCATACGCATGGTGTTCTGGCCTCAAGTCTCCAGTTAGGAAGGAATACACCATTCATCAAACACATGGGTGACACCTGACATGGCCGCAAAAACAACCTTTGAAGAAAGCCCTCGGACCATGGACATTTCTCTTTATTTATTCTAATCTAACTAATTTAGATGGCTTTAGCTATTTTATGAACTTGGAGCACTTTTATTTTGAAATGATGCAGACGATAGAGACACTTCAACAATGTTGATTGCTCAGCCAATTGATTCTCTATATACCAATTAACCTTTGAATTAATGCAGACGATGTACCGATGAAGGTGTATCCCAAGAACGCTGAGTGCATTGAGTTAGCACACAGAGGTCAACTTGGTTAATTAGTAATCTCTAATAAAAATATAAAACAAGATTCTGGTGTAATGTTAGATCCTGATACACCAGAACTGTTCCATTCTTGATTTAATTCATCCTTGATTTAATTCATCCAGCTGGTCCAATTCCAGGGTGACCAAATCATATGTATTTCTTCCTGTGTGTCTTGAAAAGGGTCCTTTTAAAACCCACTTAGTATCAAATGTTAAAATGTGTATAGAAAGAGGTTGCTTGTAAAGGTTAGCTATCTACATGCTGGTATTCTATTTGTTCCTTGAATCATAGCTTGTTAAAGTCTCTATGCTTATCAAACACTGTGTGATTGAATACATTTTACCAATAAATAAATAATGAATTGATCACATTCCATCCCTCATTGTTTTCGGCCAGGGTCAGCACAGCAGCATCTAGGAGGGTGAACAGCATTAAAACTGTACTGTGTGTAAGCAAAATCTTAACAGGTCCATTGTTTGGGGCACAAACACATATAAGTATAATAAATATAAAGAAAAAGATACAAACATATAGATTTTAAATGTATAAACAATTATCACGGTGGTGTGCATCAATCACAAGTTACGCTGACCTAGGTTCCGATTTCTTGCAAAATGTCTTAATTTTCTTCTTCGGTTCGAAGGTGTCCGACTTCATTTGACCTCACAATAATTTGATGCCTGCATGACGTTACTTCAGACTTACAGCTAAACCCCATGCTATTGTATACCGTGGTACACCAATCAACAGGAGTGCTGTTTAAGTGAGCGGGTTTGGTAGGACTGGTATAGTACTTTTTCTCTTCTTTTGTTGTCATGTCAACTGTTTGGCTGGAAGCGGAGAGAGTGTGAAATAATGAAGAGCGGGGGTGGGGTTGGGGGGGGGGCTTTGTGCTGTCAGGGTACCCCACCTTTTACCTCCTTTTACCTTGCTGTCTGACAAGTCAGCAGGTAGCAAGTCAGCACTGGGAACACCGTCTACTTCCATGGATCTGAGGTTTTATATCACAAAAACAGGAGCTGTTTTTGTGACAAAGTGTGCTCGAAATGAAAAGGCTTCAACATCTTTTGTCTGTCAAAAGTTTTTCTCAAATTCATTCAATGTAAAAACTACAACTAGCCATAGCAATTTCTTTCTCTGTAACGTTGTGGTTCCACATGCCAAAAGTAGCAAAATTACATTTGAATAATTTAAATTTGTATTAAAAAGTGGTTGCACACATCAAGGTAAGCACCTATGAACACAGGTTGTATTGTCCTGACAGAAGTATGTTAATGCAATAAGGTGACACCAAGCACCTCCAAGTGGAGGGTTGTAGCATTTCACTTTATTGTAAGTGGCTGAAGAGGGAAAAATAGGTCAACAAACTGTGCAACATTATGGTCTTTGGCAGAGGCAGAAAGCTCTTCTCGTCTCGCTCTGTACACCTCATCATGACAAATAATGTCAAACCATGGATACATTTGGATACAACAGCTGTGGCTTGCAACATTAACTACTACAATGCACTATTGAAAAACCGGATGGATGGGTATGGCTCAATGAACTGATGGATGGCTGGATGGTGGCTGGCTGGATGAATGGATGAATGGTGAGACAGGTAGATGCATGGATGGATGGATGAAAGGATTGTAGGATGATGGATGGATGGAAGGATGGATGGATGAATCGTGAGACAGGTAGATGGATGGATGGGAGGATGAATGGATGAATGGATGGATGGATAGATTGCTTAGAAGAATGAATGGATTAATGGGTGGATGGATGGATGGTGAGACAGGTAGATGGATGAATGGAAGGATGAATGGATTAATTGATGGGTGGATGGGTGGTAGGACGGATGGATGAATGGTGAGACAGGTAGCCAGAAGGATGAATGGATGATAGATGAAAGGCTTGTTCAATGGATGACTTAATGGATGGATGGGTAAATGAATGAATGGATGGATAGTACGATGAATGGATGGATGGACAGATCTCTGGATGAATGGAATGAATGGTGAGGCAGGAAGACAGATGGATGGATGGATGACAGGATTGTAAAATGGATGGATGGATGAACGGATGGATGGATGGATGGATGGACGGACAGGTGGATGGATGAATGGTGAGACAGGTAGACGGATGGATGGATGAATGAATGGATGGATGGACGGATGAAAGAATATATAGATTGATAGATGGATGGGTGAATGGTGAGACAGGTAGAAGGATGGATGGAAGGATGAATGGATGGATGATGTTTGATCATGGTTACTGTGTTCTTCTCACACATCTATTAAGGGCCAAGCAACACTGAAAACCAAATACACCTACCACTGTACAACCGTTACTCCTAGTTTTAGTGGAGAAGTGCAGGAGGTGAAGTCCCACGGTGACACAAAGTCTTGAGGACTTTGTGTTACCATGTTGTTCTCCAACCTGAGAGTGACTACTAATCACCATCAACAGCTGGGCCCCAGGCACATGACCTTTTACAGGCTGAAATGCCACTAGGAGTGTAATGTAATGTGTGACAGTGTGCTGAGACTGATGGACGTAAAAAATCAACCATGGAATTATTCTCATATGATAAGTCGTCATTCATTGACGTGTTGACCCCAGCAAGGTTACTATGACGACGTCAAACATGTGTACGTGCGTGCATGTGTGTATGTGGATGCTTTCTATGCCAGGTGTGAGGCGAGCGTATATTGGCGTATGTTGGGTATGTTGGCGGGTATGTTGGCGGGTTTCAGGTGAAGCTTTCTTAATAAATTCACTCTCGCCACATGTGTCTATATCTTCCCACCTTTGTTTCCCCCCCATTATTTATCTCTCTGTTTTTCCAGTTCATATGTCTCTTTCTTTCTATCTTTCTTTCTTTCTGTCTTTATTTTTTTTCCTTTCTTCCTTCCTATCTTTCTCCCAGCATAATTCCATTGTTATTCAAGCAACTATTTAAAAAAACATACAACCCAGTCACACCAAAATGTAGTATAGCTACGTTGGTCCACAGCGTAAAACGTAGTAGTTTCATAATAACGGCTCTAAAATTGTGAGATGCTTATGTTTCTTTGGCCTATTCTTTTCTATAGGCCTGCGTCCACGTCACGTGACAACAAACAAGATGGCTGACATATTCTCAGTGAAAATTGCAATAGTTTGATATAGATTCAGCATTCAAATGGGTTTTGATAACATTTCTAGCGAGAAATGTGTAATTTATTGTCATAATATTCTTTCAGTGATTTTATGTGATGTTAATTTTGTTAGTAATTACAAAAAATCTTTCAGGTCTCGCCAGAAAATTATTGGAATACAACGTTTTCTATCATTGCTAGGGTGGTTGATATGGACGCTGCCATCGCTGAAAACCAAACATGGCCGACATTCATTTGATTCTCAGTGGAAAATGCAATATTAACATTGTTTTGGCATTAAAATGCATTTTGATAACAGTTCTAGTTAGAAATGTGCCTTTTATTGTCATAATCTTTGTTCAGTGATTGTAGATAATGATTAGTTAGTCAGTTAAACTGCTCGTGGCGTTTTTCCTGCTTGTTTGGGGTTTTGAGGGACTAGAATCGGGACAGGCTATATTCTGTTTAAAGAGCCATTGAGCCCACTGTTTCAGCTGGAATTCGAACACTATGTGATCTTAAAAAATACTGTAGCACCGGGGCTATGTTTGTTGTATTGTTTTATACCACTGCTATTGGTTGCTGATGTGTTCCCATCATGCTTTGCTTTAGAGGACTGTTAGAAGACGGTTAAGAAGACAGGAAGACAGTTAGTGAGGAGAGTTAGTGAAGGCGGTTAGTAAATGTTAAGCTTTCAGTTAAGTTAGGTCTTGGTGTACTCTTGGAATGTTACAATAAAGTCACCAAATGGATATCACGCCTCTGCTTTTTGATATTCGCCACATTGGTGTCAGAAGTGGGATTTAATAAAAAGAATACCCCATATGAAGATGGCGATGTCAAGAAGCAATCTCGTGAAGAAACTTTTCGAAATTGAAGAACTTCAGCGTCTCGGCGAGGATCTACTTGCGGAGATGAGTGATCGACCTGACGGTGCCAGTGCTCCCTGCCGCCATGCAAGACGAGTGACCAGCGCAGAGAGACTGCCACTGCTGACCTACGACGTCGAGAGCTCGCCATTGATCGCCGCCGAGGTGAAGGCGTTGCTGGCCGCCACTGTCGAGAGGGCGCCGCTGACCGGCGCTGAGAGCTCACCACTGCTCGCCGCTGCCGTCGACAGCTCGCTGCTGATCACCACCGATGAGAATGCGTCGCTGGCCGCCGCCATCAAGAGGACATCGCTGAATGCCACCGAGAGGGCGCCACCGACCGCCTCGCCCCCGGCCGCTGCTGCGGGCATTCCCATCGCTAGCCCGGCACCACGGACCACCTTCAAGCTCCCTCGATATGCCAGCATCACAACCCTGGAGCCGTACCTAGCGCAAGTTGGGCTGGCTGCAGCGAATAACAATTGGAGCAACCAAGACACTGCTGCCCACGTTGCTCTAGCACTGGAGGGGAAGGCGCTGCAGGTGTTGCTCGACCTAACACCCACCGAGCGACTAGACTATGCGACGCTGGCGGCTGCATTGGAACGACGCTTTGGCCAATGGGTTTCAATGGACAACATGCGGGACCAGCTGACCCGCCGGGGCCGCCAAGAGGGTGAGACGCTGGGTAGTTATGCCGCAGATGTGCGCTTCTATGCATGTCGTGGCTACCTCATGTTTGAGAAAGCAGCCCATGAGGAGCTAGCCCTCTGCACCTTCATCTCTGGCACCACACCAGAGAGACTGAGAGAACACCTCTGTAGGCACCGACCAGCCTCAGTGCCGCGCTGGAGGAGGCAGAGAGGGTGGAGGCCGTTATGACCCCATGCAAACGACCAGGGCCCCGGGTGTGCCAGGCCAACGTCAGCGATGAGGAAGGGGACGTCGAGGGAAGGGCCGTCTGCCAGGCTCGTCCGTCACCAACTCGACCAGGCCGACATCGACCAAACCCACGGGTCCCGGGAACGCCGTTTCAACGACCCATGCTGGCGCTGTGGAGAAGCGGGGCACTGGTCCCCGAACTGCCCCGCCCCCGCCCCTGCACCAAAACACCACAGAGCCCCACAGTCGGGTAGGCACCCTGGGGAGACTGCCACCCGTTCAACCACCTGCGACCTCCGTGGGGGCTACGACTTCCCAGCCCCCATCGTCAGATGTTGACAACGCTATCCAGGAACTATACCAGCGGAGCAGCGAAGGACTCGATGCTCAGCAGAGCCAACAGCTGCGCCAGCGTTGTTACTGGCCTGGTTGCAGGAAGGACACAGAGCTTTTCGTTCACTGCTGTGACTCCTGCACTGGTAAGAAGGGGCCAACTGGACGTTCCCATGCCCCTTTGCAGCAATACCAGGTGGGGGCCCCCATGGAGCGGGTTGGGGTGGACATCCTGGGCCCATTCCCCACCACAGACAGCGGGGACCGCTACGTCCTCGTGGCCATGGACTATTTCACTAAGTGGCCAGAGGTGTATGCGGCCCCCGATCAGAGTGCAGTGACCACAGCCGAGCGCCTGGTGTGTGAGATGTTCTGTCGGTTCAGGGCACCTCAGGAACTGCACAGTGATCAGGGGTGGAACTTTGAGGCTCAAGTCTTTGCTGAGGTGTGCAGACGCATGGGGGTAAGCAAGACCAGGACGACGCCCCTCCACCCCCAGAGTGACGGGCTAGTGGAGAGGTTCAACCGGACGCTTGCCACGCAACTGGCTATCGTCACCTCACGACACCAGCGAGACTGGGACCGCCACCTACCCCTTGTCCTGTGGGCTTATCGCTCAGCAGTGCAAACGGGGTGCACACCAGCCACACTTATGTTCGGAAGAGAGCTGCGGACACCTGTGGACATAGCCTTCGGCACCCCCCCCCGACACTGATCTCCCCAAGATTCGAGTACCTGCAGGACATTCAGCAGCGTCTGGCAGAGGCCCACGAGTTTGCCAGGCAGCGTCAGGAACAGGCGGGGGCACAACAAAAGCAGGGGTATGACCTCCGTTGCCAGGCTCCGCTCCTTCGTGCCTGGGGAGAGGGTGTGGGTCTACAATCCAACCCGGAAAAAGGGGGTCTCTCCCAAACTGACCAGCCAGTGGGTGGGGCCCTGTGAGGTGCTGGAACAACTTTCCGATGTTGTGTATCAGGTGAAGATGTGTGTCCGTGGACGAGTGGTGGTGTTACACAGAGACCGCTTGGCACCCTACCGGCCCCGGGCGGCCAGATTTTCCGACACACCCAGCTCACCCAGCACGGCTCCACTCACACTGACGAGTCCTCTGACTCAAACAGACAGTGGGGGGTTTGGGCATGCAACCCCACGGGCTCACAGGCGGCGGCGGCAGCCTCCCCGTAACTATCAGGACTTTGTTGTCGGCTGAGGACAGGCGACATGCTGGTGGGGGCAATGTAGCGCCGGGGCTATGTTTGTTGTATTGTTTTATACCACTGCTATTGGTTGCTGATGTGTTCCCATCATGCTTTGCTTTAGAGGACTGTTAGAAGACGGTTAAGAAGACAGGAAGACAGTTAGTGAGGAGAGTTAGTGAAGGCGGTTAGTAAATGTTAAGCTCTCGGTTAAGTTAGGTCTTGGTGTACTCTTGGAATGTTACAATAAAGTCACCGAAAGGATATCACGCCTCTGCTTTTTGATATTCGCCACAATACGTTTTGGGCTGAGAGTTTTAGGAAAGAGGGGGGGCGTGTTATCCCCATGGTTACAACCCACACCAACTTTACGATACTTTTTTAGAACCGTCGTTGTGTAACTTATGAGCGTTATAATAAGCGACGTTGTATATGAAATCTGCCACACACCGTAGCGTTATACTATAGGTGTCCGGGAAGCCTAACCCTCAATCGGAGGCAAACATGAAATAAATTCCTGCTCAGACGGAGCTCCACCATCCACACACATGATATTGTATACCACACATAATGGTATACAATAAGTTTACGAAAACCCCGCAATCAACCGCTGCCCAGGCAGAGCTCCACACATCCACACAAACCGCGCCGCCAGTGCCCCTTGGTCATGACGTCAGACTACCTCGGAAAAGGTAGTCAGATGTCACGAAAAGAACGCCATCTGGAGTGGAACATTCACATAGTGTTTTGGGGAGAATGGCAAGAACATAGGATTTTACCCCTTTTTTCTCTAAATTTGGGACTTATTTCATTAACAGTGATAAAATGGCATAGATTACTATGTTTAAGATCATATAAGACAAATTACCATGTTTAAAACAAAACAAATGTGGTTTGGGGTTCAATGGCTCTTTAAGAAATAACTAAAATGACATACTTTATTACACAACATGTATTTCAAACATGTGGAGCAATGAGCTACATTTTTGTTCTAAATCCCCCCAGTTATCATGTATATCCATATGCGATTGTTTACGACCTATATGGCCATTATTTCATATTGATTTTATTGAAAATATTGATTCTTGGTTCCTGTGATAGGGACGGGAAGCTTCATGTATACATGTATACAATGTAAGCACAGTTCACGTTGCTTACGATACGAGTTCTATGTTAAGGTTAATTTACACAAACTCAACAAAAATTAAACAGAAATCCAACAACTATTAATCTGGTTCTCTGTTCCTTAGTCCTATAAATATGCAGCTTGCCATGATCATTGCACTCAACAACATAAATAGTCAATACACACTGAGCATAAAAAATAACCTCACACATGAGGGGGTCATGGCCTCGGCGGCACTCGGGGAGGCGCTGTTCTGTCTGGTGCACCTTAGTATAAGTGTCTATTTCCTAGCCAGCAGAACCTAGTTTACGCCAAAAACAAAACAATTTACGGCAGCTTAGCTTTTTTACACGTAACGTTGTTATGGCAACGAGTGTGCTGTGGTTTGGAGTAATAGCCAGTTAAATCATTTATCTTTAAATTAGTAAATGACTGAAGTGCTCTATTAAGGTGATAAATCCTCATCTAGGTTTGTGTAAATGACACTTTACATAAAACGAATAATAATAAATAATGGCCATAGGTCGTTAACAAGCGCATATTGATATATATACGATAAATGGGGGGTGGGGGAATTCGGAACAAAAATGTAGCCAATTGCTCCACATGTTTGAAATACATGCTGTGTAATACAATATGTCATTTTGGTTATTTGTTCAACAGAATATAGCCTACCTCAATTCTAGTGCCTCAAAACCCCAAATAAGCATGAAAAACGCCACGAGCAGTTTAACTGACTAACTAAACGTCATATAGAATCACTGAATGAAGATTATGACAATAAAAGGCACATTTCTAACTAGAACTCATATAGTGTAGAACGCATTTTAATGCCAAAACAATGATAATATTGCATTTTCCACTGAGAATCAAATGAATATCAGCCATGTTTGGTTTTCAGCGATGGCAGCGTCCATATCAACCACCTAGTAACGATAGAAAACATTGAATTACAACAATTTTATGGCGAGACCTGAAAGAATTTTCATAATAACTAACAAACTAACAACATATTCCACGTTTTCCGCTGTGGTCCAACATAGCTATACTACATTTTGTTGTGAGACTGGGTTGAAACATAACAAACGGTGGCTAAGTGCAAGCTGACATCTCAAGCATTGTGTAATGAATTTAAGGGACTATGGGTAGGATTACATTCATCTACATTCATAAAGTGCTTTTAATTGCCAATTTATGAACAGGTTGTAATCTAACTTAATAAAGGAGAGCTTTCCCGATTCTCTCAGTTGCGTAGACAGCCTGTGAGCTGATTGCTATTATATTTGTACCGGGACGGTACGGTGAAACCAAAATCGAATGCAAGATTGATCTACATGGACAGAGTTGGATGGTTCAAGTTGTGAGAATAGTTTGGCTGGTAAAAAAGTGAATTCTATTTTATTATCTACCCTTGGCACAGGATCCTTGGAATATATTTGGCAGTGTTTCCCTGACAGTTGTATCTGTCAAAATACATGATGAAAATTTGAATTACAATTAAGAAACGTGTAGTTCAGATACTTCATTGAAGGTGTCCTTGTAAACAGTTCAGATTAATGTGATGGAGCATCTTTTAGCTCTTTTACCTGCATGAAGGCAGTGTGAATGTATATGTGTGTGCGTGTGCGTGTGTGTGTGTGTGTGTGTGTGTGTGTGTGCCCATGTGCGCACAAGTGTGTGTATGTAAGGGTGTGTGTGGTATTGTCAAACTGACCTAAATACGGATATTGTGGCCATAGAATCAAGAAGCAAAGACATATAAAATCATAAGGCCATAAATCGTTGCTTAATCTTTTCACATATGTATTGTTGTTTACATGTCTAGCTAACTAATCCAGATATTTTTCACAATTGTATGTATTGTTGTTTGATGCTTCAAAGGAATGCCTATCAATTAGTCAATACTGAATAACTATTCCTATTCCTATTCCTATAAATATTCCTATTTAAATAACGGTACAATGTATGGTTTTTCTTCTTATCTACGCATTCTGATGGAATTCATGCGAAGATTGGAAACTGGAAATAATGGGAGTGTCTCGTTGGTCCAAAGGAGTGGTAACGTGTTTTTTTCCCCAGATACATAAATAGGCTACCAGCAGCCCACTGTTGTCGACAGCATCGGACTTCGCAAGAGTGCAAGCATAACTTAACTTTGGCTGTTTGGGGCATCGTCGTTTGTATTAGTATTTTATGTTTGGAAAACATGGTCGTGATTTTAGATGTAATTCATAATGTCAGTTCAGGCGGCAGGGTATTTTGTCTTGTGGATTTTTGGGAAAGATTACATAGAAATACGACGCTGCGTATACAAAACACGGAGATCCTTATGTAAGTATGAAGGGAGGATTTTGTTATAATATTTTTCTTAGCATTCGATGACAAAACAAACAGCCTGCTACCAAAGCCAAACGTGGCGGGAGTTGCGTACCATGGATAGCGAATGAGACCGATAGGAGCTTACAGGTAAACCCTCATGCTGTGAAATAGTTGTTTTCAGTTAGTTTTATGTTAATAATTCAAACAGTTTTAGATATTGTTGCCAATGTCATGAAGGAATAACCATTTATTTATTTTTAAATAATGTGTTTTGATTGATAATGGTATGATTCTATACAATGCGCATTCATTAGGCCTATTAGGGGGGAAATAGCACATGAAAGACAGTTCTAAATGTCAAATGTCACGTCTTGGTGTCGCATAATTTGTTACTATAGGCCTGTTCGCATCCTTTTCAACAACCGTTGTCATATTAGAATAAAAAAGATTAGGCCTATAGGGAAAACCGTTTACGTGATATTTTCGTCGTTTAGGCCTATGCCTATATAGTAGTATCGTAGGACTATATTATGGTCTGATTAAACTTGAATTCTTATAACATCGAGCATGTCTCTGGCTCTTATTATGAAGCACTTGTTGGTGATAGAAATGTCAACAAGCACTCGGAGTCGCACGGGGACCAGTGTTTGTGTTCGTCAACACACAGCGCTGCGGGACGCGCGTCATCCTTGTGTTTTGTAGAGCGGTTCAATGAATCTGGACGTCATGTCAATATTATTTGTGCAACAAGTAGGCCTCCACCAACTGCCATAAGGTCACCCTTTAGTCACAAACGGACTACACTCTTGCCCTAAGGTATCTGGACTCTGCGTTACAAATACTCATATACTAGTTTACTTTAGTTTTAGTTGTCGTTTATTTATGCGCACAATGAAAGAATACTATAAAAATAGACCTACATATTTAAAAACAGCATTGACATACAAGTGCAGGAGAGCGACAAAACCTCCAGCGGACTAATAAGTCTCCCTAAAAAATAGAAACGGATAATTTCCACTAAAGTGCAACAAAGGTGCATTACTATGGGTATTAATGTGCTTGTGTGTGCGTGTGTGTGTGTGTGTGTGTGTGTGTGTGTGTGTGTGTGTGTGTGTGTGTGTGTGTGTGTGTGTGTG
>JAOPJO010000088.1:10222531-10234315 GCA_027123675.1 Molva macrophthalma
GTGTGTGTGTGTGTGTGTGTGTGTGTGTGTGTGTGTGTGTGTGTGTGTGTGTGTGTGTGTGTGTGCTTGTGTGCGTGCCTGCTTGCGTGCCTATGTGTGTGTGGGGCTTGGTCCATTAGGCTGGTCCTCAATCTGTTTAATGTTATGAATTAAAGAGTTGCTTTTTGTGAGTCGTTGATCTAATTCAACTAAGTTGCTTCAAGTTCAAAAAACAATTAATGTCTTAGACAATTTATACCATGGTCAGTCTGAGGCCCAGAGTTGGTGTTTGTTGACTCACCTGACAAGCCTCTATTGTCACCAAAATAAATCACAGTAATAAGTCTTAAAAATAAACAACCATGACAGCCAACAAATAAGATAGACACAATTGAGACTCAACAAAAGTAGTGAGGTTGAAAGTAGTCCAAAGCAAAAAAACAAAGTTAAACCTGTTGTGTCAGTTGGACTAGAAACAGGGGGGGGTCGTGGTAATTCTCCCCTATTGTGGTGCTGCCCACATCCCTAGTCTGACCTTAACCACACCAGACCCTTGGGCAATATGTCAAGCCAAAACGGCTTTGGATTAGAATTGACACCGTTGAAACCGTGACCTCCGTCATGTGGAGGAACTGCTATGCAGAAATGTCTTCATTTCTTACGGTTCTAGTGGTTAATGTGTTTGCATCTGAGGCGAAAGGTTGTGGGTTCGAACCCCAATGTCTACAATCTACCTGTAGGCATACCAGAGTAGGATCCCCAACCCCTACCTGCTCATTAATGAAATGTAAAAATAAATAAATGTTGCATTGGATAAAATTGTTTGCAAAACAATTGAAATGTATGTTGTTCATGTTTGCCCAAAATATATCCTTTCACAGGATAGGATTGCCACTTCATTGCAGATGTCAATCTTAGTCTTTCTCTTGCTGGTGCAAAGTCGTAATCCCATGGCCAGGTTTCTGAGAAACGTTGAACTGGTTCTCCATGATTGTTCCAATGTGTACCTTTCAATTAGGAGAAACAGCAAGTTGGCTGAATGCCCAGAGCCTTCAATGGAATCCTTTCACACCTCTTGGAAAATATATAGGGAGCTTGTTGCCCATGCCAGCAGATGCATTCATACTGTGAATGCCTAAAATTATACTTGTATACTCACATAACATCCTATAGAATGGCATTTAAGTTTCGGCCATCCACGCAAAGTGTGGAAGGTGTAAAGGAAGTGTCAAAGACCAGTTATGAGCCCCTGCAATAGTTCATTGCTGACAGCTTACCTTTTATCGCAAAAAAGCCCCCAACAAAAAAGCAAAGTTAATTATTCCTTGCATCTTTCGTCTGTAATGTGTTTCAAAGGTACCTGAATGAGAACCTTCACAATGAATGACTACAGCTGGACATCAGAGACCGAGGAAATGACCTACAAGTCTCCGTCCTCCACGCCTCACTTGGTCTACTTCTCCAACTCCACCGCCGTGAACACTTCTTATCTCACCACCAACGACACCAATGATAAGGCCTCGCCCTTCTTCGGCAGCTGGTCGGTGGCCACCGCCATCATCTACCTCACCGTCTTCATTGTGGGACTGCTGGGCAACACACTGGTAATCTACGTGGTGGTGCGCTATGCCAAGATGAAGACGGTGACTAACATGTATATTCTCAACTTGGCCGTGGCCGATGAACTCTACGTCCTGGGCATCCCCTTCCTGGGCACCCAAAGTGTGCTCTCCTATTGGCTTTACGGGGAGTTCCTCTGCAAAGTGTACATGACTGCCGATGCCATGAGCCAGTTCACATCTATCTTCTGTCTGACAGCGATGAGCATTGACCGCTATCTGGCGGTGGTGCACCCTATTCGTAGTGCCAAATGGCGAAGGCCGCAGGTGGCCAAGGTCTTCATGTGTTTGGTGTGGGTGATGTCCTTCCTGGTCGTGCTGCCCGTCACCATATACTCAGATGTACAGGACCGGTTCAACTCCTGCAACATGAGCTGGCCTGAACCCCACGACCTGTGGTCCACAGTCTTCATTCTCTACACGGCCATTCTAGGCTTCTTTGCTCCCCTGCTGGTCATATGTCTCTGTTACCTACTCATTGTAATTAAGGTATGCCATTGAATTATATTGTGATGTTCCTCTTTCATACTGCTGGCATTTAGCTGTTATTACCATATGATCTTAAATGTACAGTGTTTCTATTTACTATTTAGCTATTCAATTGACTCACAGTGAATTCAGATTGATTTCATTTCGGCATCGCATTCATGGATGTCTCCTGGACCAAACTCAGAACCTCTCGGCAGAGCATTGAACACCCTAGCCTATCCTGAGTTAGTTGAGCTGCATTCATTTTGGATGAACTGTTTTAAATATGATAAAAATCATGGTTAAGCGAAAGGGGGTCTTGGTCGAAGAGGGACAGCCTCATGTGAGGGCAGTCCATCGTAGTTACTGCTCTACAGATTTTCTCTTTTGCAAATGTATGAAGATAATCCATTCCCCCTTAAATTTCAAAATTCAGGTGAGATTGGCAAGCATGCGAGCAGGCTTGACCACGCGGCGCCAGTCAGAGCGCAAGGTGACACGCATGGTGGTGATCATCGTGGTGGTGTTTGTGATGTGCTGGTTGCCGTTCTTCATCACCAACATGGTCAACCTGGTACACATCATCCCCGAGAATAGCATCAGTGCCGTCTTCTACCATTTCATCGTGATCCTCACCTACGTCAACTCCTGCGCCAATCCCTTCCTCTACGGCTTCCTGTCCGACAACTTCAAGCAGAGCTTCCGGAAGGTGCTGTGCCTCCACAAGGGGAACAGGTTGGACACCACTATTCAATCAGGGGGCCCTCAGCCAGGGGCCAAGAAGAATCCTACTGGAAAGCCTGGTGGTCGTCATAGCGCAAATGGAAACAAGACGCTAAACACAGAGGTAATATAAAGCTAGGGACATGTAGCTCATGTCACCTAACTAGTCAAAGTCAGGGCCCTTCATCACGATCACTCAAAAGGTTTTTGCAAGGCCAAATTCTAATGAAACGAGACCCCATTACCATACAATGTGAAGCCCTCGAATGGGCAAGGCAAAACATTCACTTTCACTTTAAGAAGATCATCACTTTAATAGAAGATCACCTTGTTATAAGAGCTAGATAACAAGGTGCCATGTTCGCAAATATTGTTTTGAGTATTTTGCCTTGTCTCTAGAGTATAAAGCAAGCAAGAATGTGTGCTATCCACACAATACCAGCCTGGTGTCCTCAATTCCAATAGAGCTAAATAGACAATTGTCTTTCGTAGTATATCATAAATATGATATAATATGAATATGTATACCTGGATTATTGCCCAGCTAACCTTATACCTGCCATTGAGATGGTATTCGTCAATATTGTGTGCAATTGATTTTCCACTTTTTCCTCTAATGAACTGTGTTAAGGCTGAATAAGATTTGATTGCTGCAGTCTCTGTCTGTCTACCACTGCTTATCCATCTCTTCCTTATTGAGCGATATTGCTGTTTGCTTACATTTAACATTGTTGCCCTAAACCTAACCCTGTCTTTGTCATTGTCTTACCAGGCAGACGTATGTGCAACCATCAAGGACGAGCTTTTGCCATCTCAGCATAAAGCAGTGATTGACCAGACAACATTCTGAGCACGCAAGCTTCATTGTTGCTTATGGTCCTGCTATACTGAGGTCCAAAGCCCAATTTACATTTTAAATTACTCCAATGACCCTAGTTCTTCCCAGCCAATCCCTGAAGTCAAAATGGGAAGCTGAAAGGATGTAATTTTGAAAAGGATGAAAGGCTGAAAGGATGATTTTTCCATGGTAATTGCAAATATTATATTGAAATACTAACCATCTCTTGTAAGGTTCCAGATGCCATTGTGAAAACGTTATTGTAAGACAGACCTGTGTGTGAAGTTCTGGAGTGGAATTCCAAAAATAATTGTTGAACATTGTTGAACATTGTTGATCAATCAAATTCAGTTTAATTTTTTTAATTTAATCTGTACTTTAGTGCTATTGTTTTGCTGTAAGAATGTTTCAATTAAGCATACATGTGTTTTGAATTTATGTTAAAGTTCTTATTTGGCCAGTAAATGTGCTTACTGAGGCACTTATTTATAGTGTGATATATGTCCAAAAATGTGCTTCTTTTTTTTCAGGCAAACATTTTCCCATATTTAGCGAAATAACCTTTTACTAAAAACAGTCAATATATGTTAATTATATGCTTAATCAGAAGTCTAAATCTACATTTTCAATCTAAATCTCAAGTATTAAATATTAATGTCCTTAATATACAGTATATTCCTAAAATTAAACAAAGATTACAATTGTAACAAAATTACAATTTAATATTTAGATGTTAAGGACATTTAGGATTAAGATTATGATTGAGATTTAAGATATATAAAAAAATCAGATTTCATATTAAGTTTTAAGACACAGGTGTTGATATAGGTGTACATGTGCAATATGACAATTATTTCACCGTGAAAAGGTTATTTTGCTAAATACAATTTGTCAAAATATCAAAAAGTATGTTTTTATTTTCGAGCAGGGAGAATTTTCAAACGGCACCCCATATTTACAGTTTAATTTAAATTCAAGACCAAGCAGTGGCAGCTTTAAAGTTTCAAGTTCATGTTTCTTTTGTTGTTTGTTTCAGTTTAGTAGTTTGAAGTATACTTTTATTTATTCCAGTCCAAATTCAACTTAATTTGGATTGGAATAAATGTTCAAAAAGCAAGAGGTAAAGTAAGAAAACAGCATTGTTATTGTGTCAACATATCATTTATTTTTACTTCATTTACATTACTCTCTACATTAACATTTAAAAAAATTGGTTATATTGATTTCAAAGAAATGCCACTATATCAAACATGAAATGTGTCCATTACACATTGTAATGAGTTAACAAAGGAATTCTTTCAATAAATGAATATTAAAAACTCTATAATGACGTTATCCCTCGTTGATTTAACATATAACAAACATGTTATATGGGTTATCATATTGCATCTTTTTACATTCAATCAGAAAAAATGTATGTCCTGTGGTAGGATCCATTCATTATATCTGTTTGTTTTGTTTCTTCATGTTTCATGTTACCTATTCGTTTTAATACTTCACTTTAAATGAAATATACCTTTTATTACATTTTACATTTTAACATACCCTCTTCCTTTCCTCCTGTGAGCTACCAGCAATAATTCTTCTTTATCGCCCTGACCTACTTTAAACTACAAACAAACCTCAACACCTCTTATGGATTGGTCTGCATTGAGAATGACACCATCTCTAGGTTAAACACCTGCTATTGCATGCATAACCTTATATTGGCTATATGGATACCTGCTGATTAAGCATTGATGAGACACACCTGTTATATGTTTATTAAAACTGAATTGAAGGGGTGTTTACAGGGGAGTTGGCAGCCCTGCAGGCCCAGAATGTATAAAACCTGAAAGCATTTTTTTAAAGGCGGGGTCAGGGGGTTTGGTTCTCCCTTGAAGGCAACTTAAAAGAATACTGCGCAGGGGTTGGCTGTATGTTTGTTCAACAGTCATTTTTGGATATTTACCACACTTAAACCCCTTGAAAACGGGCTAAAGAGGACTCAACAGTGTGGATAACATGAGGCTAAACACTGCCGGCACTTCTGCTGCTAAAAAACAGTTTTTAGATCTGTCCCCAGCTCGGTGGGAACTATGCATGCATTATTGTTGACAATGTTGTGTGAAACCATAGTGTGACATGACACCCACATCAAACACACTTAAGACATGCTTCTGCAGTGACATCACCTCTCTCTCTCTCTCTCTCTCTCTGGTCCTCTGCATCCCCTATCCACGCTTTATTTACTGACAACTTGGTTATATGGCAGCCTGTTGCGGGCACACACAGTCCAGCAGTGGAAACACAGTCTGTCCCCCACCCCCTGCTCAAAACGTTTATCCCCTCCATTATTTGTGGCCAAGTTAGTTTTCTTTCCATGTACAGAAAAACAAAGTGCTAAAAGGTGGGCAGTTATGATGTATGAGGTGAATTATGACAATAAGACCTGCTTCCTGTTCCTGTAACACAAACTTTTTGCCTTTGGTTTTATTCAGAGCTATTGCAAGGTAGTTGGCTTTGTGAGCAGGTGGTGGGGTGGAAGTCCTTTGCCTTTTTAATTATTTATTATTCGCTCTGAAGGTTGTTCAACACTACTGTGTTGCTCTCAGAGCTGTGTTTGGGCTATGGATTTTGTTTATTTTGCACCACAGAACAAAACAACCATTGTATCCTTTTGTGTGTAAATGTATGTTATCTGTTGTGCTATTATGCTCTATGATTGTTTCAACCTGCATTGATTAACACCTTTGTTTGCTCGTCCATGGATGTGTTGTCTTCTGCATCTTTCATTTGCATTTTCTGTATGACTTCCTGGATGCTGGTACATACCACAAGGCTTCTCATAACTAGTCATATGAACCACGTGATGTTCTCCTGATGAAAAGTGTGTCATTGTTGAAGAGAAAAGGCACAGCAGTGTTTAAGTTTATTAGCCAATGGTAGTTGATGTAATTTGTGGTACAAATTCTTCCAGAAACATTGTGGGGCAAGCAGTTGGAACATTGGGGATCAATATGTTATGGACATATGTGTGTATTTGAATGGATGTTGAAGTATATATATATGTATATAGGGTGTGTATATAGTGTATAATTGTGCTGTATATTTTATAATTTCTTATTTAGGTGCACTTGTGGAAATTGCACCGGAATGCCAAGTGAAGTAAAAAAACTTCTGCTGCAAAGAAATATGAAAGGTAGCTAACAGTTAGTGTAATCAATTACTACATTACTACAGCCCCCACTTCACGTCAGGGTCCTGCATCACCATTTTTGCTTTAAATGATCATTTACGTGAACGGTACAGTTTTATGTTGTCCATCTATTCTAATACAATTTTTTTTGAAATACAAGTTTGAAAGCAAAATTCATGTTTCTTCCTGGATCAATATTTGTCATATGCAGTGATGTTGCTTCTTGAGTTATTATTTGCTTTATTATAAAACAGTATTGGTTGTAAATCATTCCTATTTCCCTTATTAGGTTGTAAGACAAATAAACCAGGTTCCAGCCCCCACTACATCCATGCTACACCATCTACATCCAGGCCTAGAGTCAAACTGTTTTAATCCCTACACCCTACAGAATGACAACAACATGTATAGAGCTGACTATGGACCTTTGTGGCGTACAACAGAAGAAGAGTTATTTTGTATTACATCCAATTATATAACTGTCTAAAATTGGAGTGGATGAGTTTCCTGATCCAGCTGGACAGTATGTTGGCTTCTGAACGCCCCTTGACTGTAGTGGGAGACATAGTGGGCATGCACCCACAACATTCTTTGAGGGCTCGGAGCATGGTAAATAGTGGTAAATAACTATTGTGGCTGTTACATTACAGCTTGTATAATCATAGATCCAACTCCACACTTGAAAAATGTTTTACATCTTGAATCTTCCATTCAGTTTTAGCTAAAGGTGGGACTACGGCTGATTAACCAAAACATTTGAACACAATAACGTGAGCTAGCAAGTTAGCCGAAGGCTACAGCTGACTATCCAAAACATTAGAACACTATAACGATATGTTGTAGGGTTGCCAACTGTCCAGAATTAGTCGGGACGTCCCGTATTTTGGGCTAAATTGGTTTGTCCAGCGCGGGACCTCCCTTGTCCCATATATTGAGTGCTACTCTAGCAGGTCATGCCACGGGTGAGATCACCTGTCAATAATTGGCTGTATCCAATCACAGGCCCCCTCATGCGAATCAGTTGCACTCTACAACTGGAATTCCAGGTAATTTCTGGTGTTGTTCAGTTGGTTGGCTTCAGCAAATATGGATAAACCTGTGAAAAAGAAAAGACTGTGCAGCTACAATTAACAATGGGAAGCCAAAAATACATGGGTTAGGCCCGTCAGCGGTGACTCGACGAAAGCCTTCTGTACTTTATGCCGTCGGGATTCTTCGTGACCTCTACTGCGGAAAATGACAGAATCGCGGCAAGTGAAACCTTGTATGTGTACCATACCATTAAACACGGACTCAGCTACAACAGCACTGTCTTGTTAAGCTCAACAGTGCTTTGCTTCATGAATCAAATGTTGTGTAGAAGAAGCACTTGGGAAGAACGAAAGCTGAGATGATTACAATGAAGGTTTTAGGACCAAAGACAGCGGGATACTTGGATGATCTTTCCACGACCGAAGTGATCGCCAGTGATGCCACATCACAGCATAGACACATCACAGCCTATGCAGCAGATAATGCCAATGTCAACTTTGGAAAACACCACTCCATTTTCCAGTTATTGAGCAGTGCCAACAATCGCATTCTGAAAGCGAATTGCCCTGCTCACATAGCTCATAATGCATGCAAGCACGCCGGCGATCAGCTGTCAGTGGATATTGAGTACATGTTCTGAAGATCTACAGCCACTTCTCAGTATCTGCTTACCGAAGAGAGGAACTGCATGCATTTTTGCACACGATGGCTCTCTCTTCATCCAGCTGTCGATCGTCTCCTGCAATGCTGGCCAGCTCTGGCCATCATCTGACCAAGCAGCTGATGGACAAACTGCCAGCACAAAGGTCCAAGCAGCTATGTATTCTATGACTCTGTCATTGCATACATTGACAAGTGGTTTGATTTCTCACCAGAGAATGTAATACTGAAACTGAAACTGATCGGCCTCTACAAGGAGCTCTCTTTCACTGACCTGGAGCAGGTGGTGGCTGCCCTCAAAATGACAGAGACAGAGTCAGTATGGACCAACTCTATGAAGAGTTTTGTACTAGCCGGGAGGAAATACAAAAAGCCAGACAGGATACCACAAAATCGACCAGTGAGAAGTGGGTGGCAGTTTTCCAGAACATAGGGAAAGCCAACCTAATCAACATGTTCAGGATTGTCTCATTTTTCCTCAGTGTGCCAGGCTTAAATGCCTTTGTAGAGAGGATTTTCTCTCTGAAGAACATTAAATGGTCAGACTCAAGAAACAGATGCAGCACAGAACTTATCAAAACTTAACTTCAAATATCTGTGAACTGTGACTTGTCATGTAAGGACTTCTCTCTGGCTATGAAAAAGGACAAAGGACTGCTTGAATCAGTCAAGGACAGCAAAAAATATCCATTGAAAGGAGACTTGGTGAGTCATGGCCCTCTTTTCCTCTTTTGCATTTGAAATGTCTTCTTTTAAATTTTTTGCTGTAAAGGTTGAAATTTTGATTTCTTTGATGATTTATTTTGAGGTTTATTCCCATAATTTGACATAATGATACAGTTTTAGTAAAGCTATAGACTAAATGGAATATACAACATTTTTGCCTTTCCAATTGAATATGAATATACACTGTATTTTCACACAACACCATACCCACACCACGTGGCACCATGCACCGGACAATGCCACCTTTTGTCCCGCATTTGTTAGTGAGAAAGTTGGCAACCTTAATTTGTAGCAAGTTAGCAGGGGGCTACAGCTGACTGACCAAAATATTTGAACACTATAATGGTAGGTTACAATAAAGCAGAGGCTTACAGCTGACTAATCAAAACATTTGAACACAATGATGTGAGCTAGCAAGTTAGCCAAAGCATACAGCTGATTAACCAAAACATTTGAACACTATAAGGTAAGGTTGCTTTCGCACTGGGTGTACAGCTCAGCTACAACAAACAACTCCGCACTTGAACACTAGGTAGCAGCTAAATTGTTTGTTTTTTAACAGAAAAAATCCACAACTAGTAAAGCATACTTACATGTTGTTATCCTGAATTTACAGGTTGCGAAGCCCCAGCAGTGAACGGTGCCCGGTTCAGGAAGCAGTCCTTCTTAAAATGAAGGGAATGCTCAAAATACATTTTAACCACTGATTCTTCATCAAGTCTTCCTTTGGAAGTCCATTCAAAGGGGATTTTCCTTCGCACTGACATCAACAGCATCTTCTCAACATGGCGCTGCCAGAACCGAACTCCACTGGCAACCGCTCTAACTAGCTTTGTTTGAGGGTGTGCCAAACTAGAGGCTAGGCGGGACCTCTGCAGTTCTGTGATTTCTTGACGTTACAAAATCACTGAAGTAAATGCTGACTGCAAACAAGCTGTTTCAGGCAATTCAGGAGAGGTGTTTTCTGTGGGAGAGAGTAACTCCCTTTGGTGTGGACTTTTAGCTTACAGACCTTGTACATGGATAAAAAGCTATATAACATACGGGAAAGGAAAAACTGATAAACCATAATATTACCCCTTTAATGGGTCAGACTTACAAATACCTTCACCCCCTGAACCCTTTGGATCATTGACGTACTTGTTTCTGTTGTGAACATACCATACATACCCCACAAAGTCAATAAAGCCATATCCTGTTAAATTAGTTTTATTGAATTACATTATATCTGGTCGTAGGTGGTTTAGAATTACTGTTCTTAACTCACAGTTCCTGGCTTAGCTCCATTTAGGTTCCGATGAACTAAAGAGAGATTCTTGGAGTCAGTCTGTGTCAGTGCAGGTGCAGTTCAAGCTTCTTCTTCTCTGCCGTTCCCAGTTATGAAAAAGTCCTTTCCAGGGGGTGTCTCTCCTCAATGTGTGATTTGGCCAGCCTAAGATAGACCTTGCTGAATACCTTGTTAGAAGTGTATTTTTTGTAGCAGCACTGCCACTTTTTCATGAATTGTATTTCTTTCCATCTTGATCAGCCCCAGACCGCTCCACGACCATGATAGCTGGTACAGGATCGCACCTCGAACCCTCGGATAGCAACCTTTTCACTCTCCGTAACATCCTTGCCCTCTTGATGTCTGGCCCGAAACAATGAACAATGAAACATAACGGTCAAATTGAATGCGCCTGGCTCTTGTAGTATTAATATTTATTTCCTTCAGATATAAATGCGCTCTCAGGTGCTCTATTTCCAGATCCATGTTGTCATGTTGTCGTTCTTTGCAATTCTGCTTTCATGTCAGCTTGGTTCTGCTTCACCATTTTTACCATAAATCTCGAAACTTGAAATTTTGGAGGAAAGATATTCAGTAGGTGTGTAGTGGATACATCCCTCTGTGATATGCTATGGTTATTTTACATTTTAGATCCTGTTGTCCTGTTGCCCATAATGCTTTATGTATTAAACTTGTAAGATGTTTGCTTACTGTCATTCTTACTTATTCTTAGTTATTCTGATTCATTACCATTCCTAAAAAATGTGTTATTTTTTTGGTGGACGGATTCTTTTACATTTGCATAATTTACCCCAAAACAAGTTTATGTTGAAGTCCATGAGACCAGACCAATTATTTTCAAAGCAGTGAAGGAAATTAATACGTGAAAGAACCTTCCCTCTTATTCAATTTTTTTAATAAAAACTCTGTCACACTCATGGATGATGGGGGACGTGGGTTCAGTTGAATGATCCTTTCTTTAAAAACTCCCCATGCTGAATATTCATGTGCTTCTCCAAAGCGTGTTTGCGCATTTATATTTTCACCAGAATCAACCTGGGAGGAACAGAAAAATAATGAAAAGCAAATTGAACCTAGAGAGGGAGGATAGTCTTAGGACGTCAATAGGGTGTTTGAGTGCCAGCCGAAAGGGACCAGGTTCGATGCCCCACGTCTGCAGTCTACCTGTAAGTATCCCTGATGACTGCACTGTAATTCACTTTGTGTGTGTGTGTGTGTGTGTGTGTGTGTGTGTGTGTGTGTGTGTGTGTGTGTGTGTGTGTGTGTGTGTGTG
>JAOPJO010000088.1:10285337-10297840 GCA_027123675.1 Molva macrophthalma
GAGAGAGAGAGAGAGAGAGAGAGAGAGAGAGAGAGAGAGAGAGAGAGAGAGAGCTAGAGAGAGAGAGAGAGAGAGAGCGCAGAATAAACAGTGAGGCAGAGGGAATGAGAAAGATTGAGTCAAACGATTAAGAGAGAGGGAGAATGCAGACAGGGCAGAAAGGGAGAGAGAAAAAATAAAAGAAAGAAAGAAAGAGTAGAAGAGGAAGAAGAGGGAGGAGAAGATAAAGAAAAAGGGGGAAGGGCCCAAGCTCCTCTGACGTGGTCAACAGGAATCCCCTTGACTGGGCTGGGTCTGCCCGCTCCCTCCCTGGCTCCCACCCCGTCTGGCTCCCAGACACACTCACAACGCACGCACACTCCTGTCTGCGCGGCAAAAGGAGAGGCAGACCGAGGCATACTGAGAGAGAGAGAGAGAAAGAGAGAAAGAGAGAGAGGCAGACGGAGACATACTGAGAGAGACAGAGGAAGAAAAAGAGAGAGTTCACCTCAGGCCGGCACACTAAAGGGCAAGAAGACATGAGCAAGAGAGGGAAATAGTTTTCTCTCAGGTACGTACAGTTATTGTTTTTTATTTTTTACATTTTCTTTTTAAACAGCTTCAACTTGAAACCCTTCCGGATGTCGGTTGCTACCTTCTAAGGCTTTAGGGACTTCCCAGCTTGTACTTTTTTTGTACTGGACCCCGCATTGATTCTCAACTGCCTCCTCAACCTGTTGATCAGACAGGGCTTTTGCACAGAGAACCCCTGGCTGCATTTCCTGGCTGTTCAAGTCTACTGCATAAGATCCACTAAGGGTATGGCTTTTCAGCCCCTGGCGCACGCATTGACCACCTATGCCTTTGAACGATCTCCATTACAAAGGTCAGCTGTAAATAGTTATGTCATTGCGCAAAATAATCATTTCCTCAACGGTCTATGTCTGTTTCTCTGTCCGCCTGTTGGTCCTGGGTCGGTCTGTTTGTCTGCATGTAAAAGAGGCATGTGCCTTGCTCTGTGTTTGAATAGCAAAAACCTTTGTACGTCCATATGAATGGCTGGTTGTTCTTCTTTCGATGCATATATCCTGCATACACTGCTTATCCCCTGACCTCCAGCCCGCCGATACTGTCTTTCCCCAGGTTGGGTTGGGTTGAGGTTAGGTTACGTTAGGTGGATCTGGAACCACTGAAGGTTCTGGTGCAACAGTCCACGGGGAGAGGAGGAAGACGAGTTGGTGGTGGATGTGGTGGTGGTGGTGGTGGAGGAGTAGCGGCTGTAACATTCCTCTCATTGTTCAAGGGCCCTGTAAGTCCCACCAGTGTAGCTCTCCCAAACCTCCATGAAAGGAAGGGAATCCAGCGTAGTGTAACTAACCCAGACTCAGCAACTCAGCCCTCAGACAGAGGCCCACTCTCTCCTTCTCTCTCCCAACCTCCTACTCCTACAGGACTGGTTCATGGTTCCTTTCTTTTGAGGGGGTTCAATGGTCTCTATGGGGAGAAAGAAGTGTCCGTGGACTTTTCCATGGAGATGTCTCAAAGAAGACCGCATTTTCTAGCTGTTTGGGGGGGGGGCTGTATGTGTGTAAACATTGATGATGTTGGTCTGGCCCAGTGGTCTACATACCATATTCTCCTGTGACTTCAACCACAAGTCCAAGAGTCAAAGTCCAGAAGTCGTGCTGTTTGTTTTATAACCTTCAAATGAATGATTGAATGGACGGGTGGATGGATGGATGAACGGAGGAATGGAAGCATAGCTGGATGAGGGGATTGTGGATGGATGGATGGATACATGGGTAGATGGAACATAAATGGATGAATGATGGATGGATGAACCGATGAACAGATGGACAGATGATGACGAGTGGCTCAATGGATAGAAGGCTACGGGACAGCTGGGAAATGCAGTAACGATGAGGTTGACCCGGCCTTTGAAGGGAATCTGGACCAGGGTGTTGGTTTCTGGTTTTGGTCAAAGGGGTCTGGCTTGACCACTGGGTGTGCCAGGCGGCAGAATCCCCAGGAGTGGGGCCGACTTCAGGAAATCTTGGTGGAATGTATGCATGTGTGTTTGTGCGCGTGGTTAAGCAGCAGCAGAGCGGCAGCAGAGCGGCTGTGGACTAACTACAAGGCGAGTGGTGGTCAGTGGGGCTTGGCAGGCAGGGGACTGGGGGAGATTGAGTTACACAGGCTGGGCTACAGGGAGTGAACCAAAGGCCCCGGCTGGAGAATGAGCTGGGCTGGGTCCATTGCCCTTAAAACAACTTTGATCTTTTTCTTTCTAATTCTTTCTTGTAACACAAGAGACGTGATGTCCCAAATCAGGCCTAAACCAGTGATTTCAGCCAGGCCCATAAATGTCACGTTTTGGAGAACAAGCGGGTAAGCGACAGTTGAGGTAGCGTTTGTCGGAGGTCATAGAAAGTCACGGCCTCAGCAGTAATTGCTCCCTTGCACGCAATGTGGAACAAATACGATCTATTTACATTTTTATTCATGAGCCTGTGAGCAAGCCCGTGCACAGTCTCTGTCACACACACAAAAAAAAGGGCACAGAAACACAGACGCACACACACAGCCACGCACTAGGCATATAGTCAGGGTGTGGTTGTGTGTAAAGGTGAGACGGTTCATAGAACTAGGTTAAAAACAGAGGAACTGGTTTTGAATCGCAGTGTTTGGATTATTTGAGATTAAGTGCGGATTACGGTAAAATAAGCACAGATCCGAATCTTTAGCTGCTTGGTTTGGAGACAAAGTTACAGAGTGTTCCTTACCACTGGAGTTGAAAGCAGTTTTGTTCTAACAATCAGGTATCGGGATTGAAAATGTATTCTGAGATGCAGTGAAAACGCCCAGTTGTGGCTATTTCTGTTGAACTGGAAACCTGACCAATTGTTATCCGCTAGTCTCTGTGAATGCAGTTGTAGATTCAATACAATATGGCAACTTCAGCAGTTACATATTTTTTTTACCAATGTAACCTGTGACCATGAAGTTAATACAGGGCTATAAGAGGTGTCCTTTTCAGAAGTTATGTGTCTGTCTCGACACGGCCATGTGCTTTGGGCTTAACAGAGCTGGATTCCTGAAATCCTCCTAGTCATAATTAGCCTTCATCAGTACCGCCCCCATATTCTCCCGAACCGGAACTGATTCTGATTATTATTTAAAGCCGCATTCAACAATTGGAACACTGCATTGCTCTCTCTCTGATGAAATGGAAAAAACCGAATGACATAATCGCGACAACAACACGTAACTTATAACAAGGAGCACAATGGCAGCGTCTATCACCCGGTCTCCTGGCCTCCAGGGCAACTGTTTGCACTGTTCAAAGTGCTCCATCATCCAGATGCCAGAATCTCGTCGGAATGTATTTGCACTATTCCCCTTTAAAGGGGATGGCGGTCGGAGGAACAGTAAATGCACATGGCCAGCAGGTCCAGTGACATAACCCTGTTTGTTCATCGATAAGGCTTACATTGTGTGCCGGGCGGCAGATTGCAATTGGCCCGATTGTGGCAATTTGACTGTGTGTGTGTGTGTGTGTGTTAATGTGTGTGTGTGTGTGTGTGTGTGTGTGTGTGTGTGTGTGTGTGTGTGTGTGTGTGCCGAGGGCTGGAGATACAGCT
Organism: Molva macrophthalma; assembly: GCA_027123675.1. NCBI lineage: Eukaryota > Metazoa > Chordata > Actinopteri > Gadiformes > Lotidae > Molva > Molva macrophthalma. The sequence continues at coordinate 10,288,958 of JAOPJO010000088.1, forward strand.
GTCTCAATAGAAGTTTTTCCACTTAACGGCTTGCCCTTGTGTAAACGCCAATGTCACTTGTGAACTCGCTCATGGAGGAGGGGGTGGCCAATCAGGAGCGAGGGCCCGTGAGCCACGTCTACACATGGCCCTCTGAATAGGGCGGGCCTCCTTTAAAACTCACCGCAACGCACAGATGGTGTAGGCTGCGGTGCACGGCGCAAACATTTAAAATACATTAAACACACACAGTTTTAGGGACACATACACACACACATGTTCAAACGACACACGTACACAAAATCACACAAAGACACACAAGCACATATACACAAGCACACATGCTCAGACACAAACCAGCACACACATACATATTCAGTGTGTGTTTAGCACAAAAATGAACACACACTGTGCTAGTACGAAAAACACACCCACACAGTAGGCTGCAGAAGGCCGTGAACACACTGTGAAAACATTTTGCTGTTGTTTGAGTACATCTGCTCCTGATTGTCACTCAGTGACTGCAATTTTCCTTCCCCCCGTGCCCCAGTCAGGATGCAACACGTCTCGCTGCGAGGACTGTGCTGCGAGCGCGTAGAAGCCCACACCGTAACAACCTCACGATGTATTCCAACCACAGCCAACTTCAGATTTCACTTTCAGTAAGAATATACACGTGTTTATATATATATATATATACACAAATATAATATACATGTGTTTAAAGGATTGGATCAGTGCGCGGTTGTTCTTGAGAGAGGCTCAAACCCAGAGAATGCAGTGGGTGAGGGTTTTTGTTAAGGTCTTCCAAACCAAGCGTTTCATAGGAGGTGTTTGGACAGCAGAGTACGTCAACCAGGACTTGGTCATTTTCAAAAAACGGGGAAGGAATGAGCTCATTGGTCATGAATGGCTGTGGCTTTTAAGATGGTGTGGGATGGAGAGGGAGGAAGGGAGGGGTGAGGGGAAAGAGAAAGAGCGAGAAAAGGCCATGGAAAAGAACAGCAGTGAAAATAACACACAGGAGACAAACTTTTGTCCAATCAAAGGGATGGATGGATGGATGGAGGAAGGGAGGGGTGAAGGGGGTGTTAAAGTTGTTGTGGGAGGGCGAGGGATGAAAAGTCTTAATGGTGGTTTGATAACAAGTTTTCGGATGGATGGGTTTTGGAGAGGTGGGGATTCGGGTGAGCCTCCTTCCTTCAAGGCTTCGGCTTCACTTTATACAAAGACAATGTTGAATTGAATTGAAGCAAAGATTAATGAAAACAAACATTGGACACATGCAGGGCGTAGCATGGAGCATATGGTGAATTTGGGCAATGGTAAAATGGAGTGGTTTGGAGAAAGCTAACCATACGTCGAAAATAATATCCCCAGATAACTAAATTTTGCATCAATTTGCAATGGCCAACTGGACTGCACAGAACCTCTCTCAGTGTGTAATTTCTTAGAAGACGAAGGAGAGAAACAGTGAGACAGAGAGGGAGAAAGAGAACTGAAATAACAGAATAGAATAGGGATACATCATTTTCTGATCTTGCCCAAATTACATTAAAGGTGCTGTAGGTAAGATTTGAGAGTTGTAAAGAGAGAGAGAGAGTAGAAAACAGCAGAATAGAGTAGGATTTAGAAACTCCTTCGCTACGTTAATCCAATATTGGGAAGTGTTGCATTTCACACAACTGTGAATGACAAGGCAAGATGGATTCTCTGAACTAATTATGGAAGAGATGGTCAGAAATTAGCTGGGGCGGTCTAAGATTTTAATTGGCTCATTCAGAGGCAGGTGCAGTCAACTCGAAACCGATATTTTCACAGTGCATTTCTGACGTATGACAAATGGTATGACCTTTGTTAACAAATTACACTGAAACAATAGCTTTTCAATCTTATTTTCAGCACATTAAATCACCATATGTGTTCAGATTGGCGTATCTGGACTAACTGGATATGTATTGGGAAGCCTTAATGTGTATACAAATTGACCAGGATGAACTCGAATAAAGGACCACCAAATGTTAGGTTTTGTCATTTTCAAATAGCTATCTCTTGTTCAACAAATTGACCAGGATGAACTCGAATAAAGGACCACGTTTAAAGGCATGTTAATTCCACGTCTGCACCACCTGGGCAGGTAGAGGCAGGTTGTTAACATAAAGTCATGTCATGCATGTAAACTTTAGCAGGCAACCACAACTCTGATCACCACCAGATCACACTGTCCTTAGCCTCACCCACAGACCCTAATACCATGGCCAGAGACAGGCCCAAACTAACCACCAACACAAGAGTTCCCCACGCCTGTGCCGCTGACTCATACCTACTACAGGGCAGGGTATTGGGTTTTATTCACCTTGCAGCCATCTTGGTTCCAAACGCTAGCTGGGTGTGGGAAACTGAATATGGATTTCCGCATTCTGTCCATTCAGTTCCCTTAGCTCCATTTAGAACCAAGATGGCCACTGGGTGACTAAGGCCCATGGCGCTGCTTTAAACAATCAACGCTTTCAACAGGGATGGATAGTTGAATGCATAGATTTTTGGTTAGGTATCATTGCTGAAATGTAAGTGTGATGTAAAGAGTTGTAAAGGTTGTTCATTCAATTGACTTCGAGTGTATAAATATTAAGTTGTGAAAGAAAACAAATACAACATGACATAATTACATTACACTAATACACCTCAATTACATGTAACAAACAAAAGCACACTTGATCCAAATGCAATAGACGCAGCAGCGATTAGGTGGCCTTACACAACACCCTTGAAAAGGAGGCTTTGGTGTTCATTCGGAGCCTATTGTATGAGGGACCAGGGCCCCTGGGTCCATCTGCCTTTCTCCCAGACAAGGAGGCGAGGGGGGTGGGAGACAGGGAGGAGGTGGTGGACTCCAACCTCTTAATGGGAGTTGCCACTTGGCAGGCCAACTCCTACTAACCCAGTTCTCCATGCTGTCACTAAGCAGCTATTTTTAAGAGGCCACGGGAAGTCGGCTAGCCAGGGAGAGGAGAAGACGCACGCTGATATAGTGTACATGTACATGCACACACGGACACACACACAATGGCTTCACCAGGGCACTGAAGGACTATGACACGTTGTGCGTTTCCGTTGTAGCCAATACATACACACTGCTTCCCAACGCCACTCAAGGCCTACCTCTGACACATTCTACTTTTCTTAAGCTTGAAAAAAGACCATGTGCCTACTGCCTACACAACACACACAAGCATTCTTCTTTTTTTGAATACACAAGAAGCAAAACTAGCTCCTACAAGCAGAAAAGTGCCCGTTGGCTAGTGGGTGGGACAAGGTGAGGCACAGAGTCGTGGTACAGAGTCCTGTACCACGTCTGGTTAAAATAAAACATTAAATCCTCCTCCCTTTTCATAGTTAAACCCTAGAGGGATTAGCAGCATCATTGATGTAGGAGACGCGGGACAAGGGGCCGTACAAGAGCTGTACATGCCTGGAGCCAACTGCTCATGTGTTGTACCTGCCTTGGACTAAAACCGGCGTGTGTTGTTGCTGTTGGCCAGGGGGATTCCCGGCAGAGTGATTTTTGAGACTAAGACACTGAATCACATTGCCAGGGATTTCCAATGGCTTGCAGGGGGAGGCTCCACCTGGCGACTGCGGTACCAGGCAGGCATGCACACACACACACACACATGGGTCTCCCACCCCTCTCTCTCTCTAGGTCTGTCTTCTATCTCTCTGTCTACAGTACACACACATTGCCCTCGCTAGATCCTCTGTCTGTTCTATGTTGACTGTCTCGGTCTATGTATGTTCATCTAATTTGATCTGTCACACACACTCAGTTACCAGTCTGTCTAGTATATGTTGACTGTCTGATTCCCTTTGTCTGTAAATATACACACACATGCACATTAAAGACACGTGAACACACACAGACAGCAGGTTTTGTGGCAGCAGGACTTAACACGCATGTGAACAGTGTAAGTGTCCTCCGTGTTCACAGTGGTTAAGTTCTGCCGCCACAAGCCCACACTCAGCCCAGGTCAGAGGTCAGGCAGGGGTCAGTACTGAAGAGGGTTTTGGTGGTCTAGTTGGTTTATTAGCCAACATCCCAAATGATGACTTCCTGTTTTCCAGTTGAGCTGTACTCTCCACTCAACCAAAACAATATCTTTTCTTGGCATGCTTTTAAAAGTAGCAGTTTTTACGTTTACGTTTCTTTGTCTCCATCTCAGTTTGTGTTCCTTGTGTACTACAAAACAATTGACATCTACATGGAAATACAACATTAATAATTAAAGTTGCAAGCAACTTTGGGGGTGGGTACCAAGATCAGAGATTTGTTGAATACTTTGTGAACGCACCATGTTTAGAGGTCACTGACTCTGTTGGTCTGATTGGACTGGGCTGTACCTAAAATTGTTTGTGATTGGCTAATGTTAGGTTACATACAAGTACCGTATAATGTAGGTTAACAAATAATATTTTAACATAAATAAAGTCACTGGGTTATATATGGTCGTATTAAAGATATCAAAACATGCTCCCCTGTAGAGGATGTGTACCAAATGTGGTGAAGATTCTCAAAATCAAAGTATTTCACCAATCAGCATGAACGTTGGTGTATAGCATAAACTTAAGGACTTTTCCAAACGTACTACCAACATTTTGTGTTATTATAGAACTAACTTAACTAATACTGTTACAATAAGTACTATTAGGCAATTGTATTGCCTTTCAATAATTGTTTTACTGAACAGAGCAATAGTAAGCTTAGAGTTGGGTTGTCATCACAAAGTCCACACCTTGGTGTTCATCTGGAGATCGAATCCAGGGTTGCAAGTTCGACACCCATGTGCCAGGAAGAGAGGAGGTGTATTTCTGCCATGAACCGCAGCAGCCGAAGTGCTGGTTCTGTCTGGTGCTCTTGGGCAGGGCCCTTTAAGTGTCGTCTTCGGAGTCACTGTACACCAAGCATACAGGTTGTCCAGACCTCAGTACTATATGGATGTTTTGCTGCTGCGTGTTCATTTGTCTTCGTCTCTCGTGCGTGTGGACCGAGGTGCCGGTTGGTTGGGTGGGTGTTTATTGCGGTGACCTGCTCTTGAATTCTCGGGACAGAGGTAAGAACATGTGGTTAGATGAGTCGGCTAGACGCAGCATCCATTGAGTATCAGCTTCGGCTCCCCAAGGTAAACTGTTTGAGTTGGCTATTCATATATGACTGTGTGCATGTGTGTGTGTGTGTGTGTGTGTGTATTAACTGTCAGCTATCTCATTAGTGTCTACAAATGTCCCCTTAGGGCTGCCAGCATATCGTTTACTGTTGTCCCTCCCCTCAGCTGGCATTGTGTGTGTGTGGATGTGTGTGTGTATGTGTGTGTGTGTGTGTGTGTGTGTGTGTGTTTGCATGTGTGCGTGTGTGTGAGAGTTAGTGTATGTAGGTGTGTTTTGTGAGAGAAAAAGTGTGTGGGTTCGTGCATGCGTGTGTGTGTCTATGAGAGACAGAACGTGAGTGCATGTGTGTGTTTTTGTTTGTGCATCTATATGTGTACAGTGTGCATATTGAATAAATATATATTTTTTTTTGTGTAATGAAGGGTGTTTGTGTGTGTCTGTGTGTTTCGATGTGTGTGTGTGTGTGTGTGTGTGTGTGTGTGTGTGTGTGTGTTTGTGAGGTGGTCTCTGCCCCCTCCCTACTGACCCGGGCCGAGCTGGGCTCCTGTGCCTGCTGTGCTGATAATCAGTGTGTGACGTCAGCTGGCTCAGTTCAGCAGGAACAGAGGACTGGTCTCACTTCTACAAACCATGGGAGGCACATACACACACACACATAAATGCATGCAAGCATTTATGCACACACACACAACACATATGCACGCACACACACAAACACAGACACGTTGAAAGACATACATACACTGAAATACAATCACATACACACACACACACACACAGACACACATAAACACCTTCGGACCACATGTATATATATTTATATATATATTCAATATACACAATTCCCAACACAACCATATGTCCAGCAAGAATCAACTTCCACTTAAGTAATCAAATGTTGTGACTGGACATGCATATAACTGTACATACTCTTGAATAAATGTTTTTTGAATTATGACATCTGTTCAGTGATTATAAACAAAAGATTGCATCATTGAAAATGTATATATTGTCACGTGAACAATATTAAATGATGTTATCTGTGGAAATGCATGTCAAAAATATCTACATAACAAAGCAGTGGAATAAAAGGACTCTTTGTATTTAACTATTATTAGATATTTTTAGGCTATACATTATACTGTATATGTGTTATATGAAATAATATACTTATTATATATTCATATATAATTTAAATCAAGGTTGTTTTGATATTATGAATATTATAAATCATAATAACCATGTAACTGTTTAATACAGCTTGAAACACAGGAAATATACCACTGAATAAAGTGTTATCAACATGATGCAAATAAAACATCTGAATAAATCTTTGTTTGTTTGTTTTTTCTATCATTATGATTCTGATTCTGAAAATATAACATTTAATTTTTATTTTTAGTATTTTAATTTCTAGCTGATATATTCTATCTACTCTTTAGAGCTATAAAAAAATAAAAAGTAGGCACTGCATTTTAAAACAACTTTGAGGGCAATTAACTTTCAGTCACTTTTAACACAGAATTGGATTTACATGATCTTGATGCAAACACTTATATAATGGAGAGGCAATAAGATGAGTGTCTGCAACAGTAACATACAGATGAGCAACGATGAGTGATTGAAAGGGACAGACCAATCGTAACCATCAGGTTGAATCAGCGTTAACAACAGGTGATTTAAGTTGATTGGCCTGCTGATTGTTTCAGTGTAAATTTGAAATATTCCCTTCCATGTATTCTTCTTCCTCACATTTTCTTCTGTGAGAGCCTATGAAATGTGTACTCAGTGACTAATTAAATGTAATTGAGTAGATTATTAAACTCTAAACCTACTTAAGTAAAAGTATAATTACCATATTTAAGAAATACTTAATTACAGTAATTTGAGTAGTTAGTTATTAGTAATTAGTTACTCCGCTTCCATAACATTATTACAAGTAAAAAACTGAAGAAAACCATGAGATAGACTTTCATGTAGGCCTAGCCCTAACCCAAACCCTAGGCCTGACCTTAATACAGATACGTATACTTATTGTAGGCCTGAGTATCAACCGGACCTTACTACAGATACGTACAGTAACAATGGCTGCACTTCTCTTTTTTGTGGATGTGTACATGATTGGTTTCCATGCTCCCCTCCCTGCCTCTAGATACTGATCAACACAAGATAAGATAAGAGATTATGACCCAACTACCACCAGTTCCTGACACAGAAACCTCAGAGTTGCATTATCTATTCCTATGACCGGGCCAGGACACAGATTAGAATTGCTGTCCCCGGAGATGAATATGAACAGGAGCATGAAAAATGAAGGAATAAGTGAATGAATAATGAATTGATTTTGAGTGAACTGACGACTGGGGCTCACCTCAAAGGCACCCAAAGGAAAAAATCACTACCAATGCAATTTACCATAAGTAGCAGGCAGCTGTAACTGTAACTGCAAAGTTTAAAATATAACCAATTTGTATTGTCGACTATGGGGTTGAGATAGGCAGGGGGTATTCAGAAAAATAAGAGACAAGATGGGCTTGTCTTAAAGATATATTTCCCCAATCTGAAATGTGCTCGTTTAGCTCATCTGAGGTCATGTCACGTGAGATCAGAGAGAGGAGCTATGGTTTCCACAATACGTCGCAGGAGCGTATGGGTGTTTTGTCCCGGGCTAGGTTTGGTCGCCATGGCAACCCAGTGCGTTTGTCCGTGTCATCAATGTCAGACAGCTGCGTCAGAGTGCAGACGGTTTAACTGACGACTTCCTTTTTTTTTCGTGGAAAGCACTGATAGGTGATGGTACTTCCCCCATCCCCCCCCCCCCCCTCCTTCTCTCTCTCCCTCATTTGGTTTCCTCCGACGCTCTCTTGATCGCCCTGTGTACTTAAACTGTTCTTTGTCTAATCGCGTGTTTGCTTTTCTTAGTCAGTCAACCTAAGTCAGTCACTCCCTCTCTCTCTTACTCTGTGTCGTCTCTTACACACACACAGCCTCACCTGCTGCTACCTCACCTGCTGTTGTGTGTGGCGGGAGTCTCCATGGCAACATAACAGGTCAACAATGAAACCGATAAGGAGGCAGAATGTTCCATTATATGATATGATTGGACTATTACACTTGCACACGTGCACATACACGCATGACACTAAATTATATAACCACTACTACTACAGCTCTGCATCTTTCTCCCCCTCCCTCCTTTTCCCTGCTTTTGCTTTCTACGTTTCTCTTCATCTTTTCCCTCCCTCCCTCATTTTATAACGTACAGAAAACCAGGCTGCTGCTGAGGGCCCCATAGGGTCCTCTTGTGGCCCAGGGGCCGCCACTTTAACTACTGCTTTAGTTCACTAAACCAACAAGTGCCACTATTGGGCACGTAATGGAAAACCCATGCACCGCTGCCTGTCCTATATGTCAAGCCCAGTCAACACACACATACACACACATGTATTATAAACACTGACGTGTGTGTATGTGTGTGTGTGTGTGTGTGCACACACACACACACATATATATTAAATAGTGGCACACGCGCACACTGACGCACACATACATTTATAATGAAAACTGGCACACACATAAACACACTGACGCAAGCACTGTAATAGTCAAGCAGAAATCAAACAAGGATTGAATGGAAAATTAGAGACAGTAACGCCCTGATGGGGGAGCGTGTGTGTGTGTGTGTGTGTGTGTGTGTGTGTGTGTGTGTGTGTGTGTGTGTGTGTGTGTGTGTGTGTGTGT
>JAOPJO010000088.1:10310093-10320927 GCA_027123675.1 Molva macrophthalma
AGCGTGAGAAATCGGGGGTGTGGCGTGAGAGCGTGTGAAGCCAATCAAATGCGTGTGTCTCACGGCCAATGCGTGAGTTGGCAGCCCTGTTATACCAAGAGAACCACATATATTTCACATCCTTTGTTGACATCTGTAAAAATAAAGGTAATGTATAACAAATACATTAGTGCTTAAACATAAAGCTTCAATTACACAAATTTTCAACAGCAATGTGAGTGATTTTCAGTAGTCTTGGACGAGACTACTGAATAAACGTATTATCTAAAGCTGAAGTCCTGCTTGGGCTCCTTCAGGCGCTCCACAGTGCATCCAAACACGCACCTTTTTCTCCAGCCGGAGGTGGATAAGCTCTCGTATCAGAATCGTATCGTTTTGTTTTACAGAGGAAGTGAAGGCTTCGTTTGTTAAATGCTAGTTAAGGAGATTTTCAATGCTTTTATATAATTATTTTAATCTTCGTTTTAAGTATTGCTAGAGTGCGGCTGATGCAGTCCCATTTCGGAGTTGAACACGTCTCACACTATTAGTATATTTGTATTTAATTGTTTTTTAGTTTTATTTTATATTTGTAGTGTAGGCGTGTCCATGGAAAAACGTGTGATGTCATCTCTTGTCGACCGATGCGTCTTGTTTTGCATTTGTTTTGTAGTTCGGTTTCATAGGTAACTGAAGCGATCTGTAGGAAACTGACCACATTTAGTTGATATATCTTCACTAGAAGATATTAAGAAGTTAACAGTGTGCCGCAACACCCTTCTTACTATTCAATCAGCCACATAGCCGAGTCCCCCGTCAATGTTATCTTCCCTTTGATGCATCATAGGACCGGTAACAGTTCAGACCACTATTATTGGGATAGCAACGCTTTATGGTGAACCACAAGTCAATTGATAGAACACGTATACGTTCACTGGCAAGGATTGGCATCTTGGTATGTATTTCTCATGAGCCATGTACTGAGAGACGAAACGATAATGTCTAAAGTCCATGAGCCGAAGGAAAAGGAAACAGAAACGGGGAGACCGTTAAAAGAAGATCCACATTATGGACCACCTCTCACATCTACCTCCTTCGAATCATCCAGGCCTGACACGCCCGGGTAAGGTTTCAATCGACACTGAACAACAATGTCCTGCATTATTAATACTTAACGGTTTTGTTTTTCGTCTTTAGACTTCCTTGCTCGACTCAGTCAACTCCCTCGCCCTCTGAGGGCAGCGGTCTGCTGTCATTACCGTGGGAAATGGTGACTCAGATCGCTTCTCATCTTCCTGCCCAGTGTGTCATCTCCGTGTTGCCGAAGGTTAGGCTGGACCCGGGAGTTTACATTGGTTTTACAAAATCACTTCCATTGAGCTCTCATGAATGTGTTTTCATGTTGTGTTGCTTGGTACACAAAAGGTGATACATTAGACAATGACATTGTGGGCGTGAAATTGCCTCCCATATCTTTCTAGCTTTTGATAAAAGTATACAATAATTGTTTTATAATATTTTGATTATTTCTGTTTTGCTAGCTTGAAACCTGATTTTAAACTACCAAATGTATTTCCAGTTAACACTTTAGAAAAGATAGTTTACATAAAATATTACATTGTTTTAAATATGGTGTTTTTGTAGGAGGATGGCAGAACATAATGAAAAACACCAACATTGTCTCTTTCTGTTCAGGTGTGCCAAGCGTTGGGTAACGTAGGCGAGGACAGCACCAGCTGGCAGCTGCGTGCTGGCAGGCTAACGGGCTCCAGGGTGAGATTCCCTGTGGGTCCCAGGGAGGGCTACGACTGGCCCAATGCCTGCCTGGAGATGGAGGATCTGATCACCTGCTGGGCGGACCAAGCCGACTGGGTGGCCAGACACACCCAGGCCAGGGACGATGGGAAGCAGGCTGTCCAAGGAGCAGAAGTCAGGGGGGCGGGGGAGGAGGAGGAGGAGGAGGGAAGGCGGGGAGAGGCAGAACAAGATGCTGGAGGCTTCGGCTTCGCAGAGCGTGGTGTGGAACTAGGTGTCGACGCGGTGATGGAGGTGGCCTTGGAGGGTGAGGGGGAGTTGGAGATGCGGGCAGACGGACAAAGGGCTTACTCAGAAGAGAGGAGGAGGAGGCCAGAGGAGGCGGCCGCTGTGGCGATGGTGGAGGAAGAACGATGCGATGAGAGGGGGCTCCTAGACACCCTCGAGGGGAGGGGGAGCGAAGAAGCCAACCCTCGGCTGGACGGAGGAGGGGCGGCTGTAGGTGTGGTGGAGTCGGAGCCGTTGAGACCTCTGAGCCCACCCCCAGCCCTGGAGCGCGTCCCCCTGCCCTCCACGGGCCACTATGCCCAGGTGAACTCCGTGCTGCTGGTCGGGGGCGAGGGGGCGGTGTGCGTCTCGGGCTCCAGGGACACCAACGTCATCTTGTGGGACCTGCACGGTGGCAGGGACGCCACGCCCCGCATGCTGCGGGGCCAGGGGCTGACATCCAGCCACCGGGGCTGGGTGTGGTGCCTGGCCTCCCAGGGCCCGCTGCTTGCGTCAGGGAGCTTCGACAGCACCATCAGATTGTGGGACCTGGGGGCCGGTGGGGCAGAGAGGGGCCTGATCTCCACCAGCGCCCCTGTCCTCTGTCTGTCCTGCCAGCCAGATGTACTGCTGGCCGGGACGTTCAACAAGACCATCAGCCTCTATGACACCAGATGTAAGGAGGCCTGGCCGTCTTCATATGTTTTACAGTACATTTACTTTTTTACACTACACTACACAACATTACAATAGTGTAGTGTAATGTAGTTTAGTCTATAGCTTTAGTTAACTTGGCCTTACCTTAGTCTATAGCCTTTACCATTCAATACACAAATGGAGTAAATCCCACACAGTACTCCTACATTCTGGAACCTATCTGTCTTGCGCTGTTTCAACATGGTTTAGCAATGCCGTATAGATGGGACTAGGGACAGTCCAGAAGATTGCGGTAATGCAACACTTATGGATGCAAGCCACCATAAAACTCGCACTCAGAGGAGCTTAGTTATATTAAAGAAGCTGTATTGATATTGTTATTGAATCACCTGAAAAGCATTGGCGCGTTAAGATAAACAGTTGCGGATTCAAATACGTTATCAGCGGAGTCTTGTGATTGGTTCGCTCACTCCCGCACAACATTGCCACTCCCGGCAATGTTATTGCTTTCATTCACAACACAGCCGTACCGGCAGTGTTCCGGAAATGTCCCTAGGTTATGTGATGGGAAATTGAAGGTACAGAATTTTAGGGTATCTCTATCCCTATTTCCATTCAATCATGACCCCATGCAGGAAATGTCCCAGAATGCTTCTGGGATAGACTGCAGGTGTGTAAGGGGCTTATGTCTCATGTACAGTATAATAAAGAATGATAATACACACTAAGCATTTGTGTTTTGTGTGACAGTGGCTGAGCCCCTGGTGAAGAGTCTTCAGCTGCATGGCAAGGCCGTCATGTGTCTGGCTGCTGATGAGCAGTACATCGTCTCCGGGAGCCAGGACTACACGGTCGCCATCTATGACCGCAGGGCTGGCAAGACCTTAAAGAGACTACGGGTAGCCTGTACACTCTCACCTGTCATTATATTTACTCCACATTGATGTTGGATGTCATGTGTTTGAATTCTGGGATCACTGTGTGTTTTCCGCACAATCACAAGAGGTAGTCATTCTATTTCATTCCATTCATCCTGAATTCCACCAGCCTAGCTGTGTAGCAATAAAAAGCAACTTCAACTGTAAGATGAGGTCATCCCACCATTTCCACCACGTGCGCTTTCATGTTTTCATGTTTAATATGTCTTGGTGTATGCGATTCATTGCACATGTGGTTTATATGTACCAGCAAGCTCATTGGCACCTTTTTAAAGCATTTTTTTACTATGTTGACCATGTCAATACATTTAGTATTTACCTTAGTTTATGTAGATCGAACATAGGTGTATATTAATATATACTGTATATATTGTAGACAAATGTATTTATTTATTTATAAAAAAAATGTATTTATATTCTTGTATGCATTTTTTAAAATCTCCTTTTGTTTTGATTTGCACAGTTTATTTAGCTGATTTTCTCACCTGGGATTTGAAATGTGTTTTTCCAACCCCTCCTTCCAGCTCCGGTCCTATCTGTTGTCCATGTGCTACCAAAATGGCGAGGTGTGGGCGGGGGACAACAAGGGCACCATACACGCCTTCTCTGTGCGGTCAGGGGTCCTGAAGCCCCTGTCCCAGTTCGATGTGGGACATACCTCCCTGGTCACAGGCATCCACAAGTCCCCCGGGAGCCTGTACACAAGTTCGTCAGATCGCACTCTAAAGGTGGATGTAGGAGTCAATTTGACCCAGCAAATCTTCCTTCAGCTCACTACATCTACCTTACTGGGCTTTTGGACTTATAATTGTGGGGGAACATATATGGGTACTATTGCATGTTTGAAACAGTCCCTTTAAAGGAACTGTATGTGAAAGTTTATTTTTGTGATTTATGAAGATTGTGGGGCAGGGATGGTGTAGTTGCTAGGATTTTAAACTCCAAAAGCTACTGGCTTCTATCCCCAATGTCTGCCTGTAGGCATTCTTGAGCAAGATGCCCTCACACCTTATCTGTTCCCTATTGACATGAAGAATCAGAATTCACTGTAAGTTGCTTTGGATAAAAGCATCTGTTACAGTTAACAATAGAACAGCCATCAGGTGGGTCATTTTGACCACCTATAAATACAAAGAAATCATGAAAAACTCTCAACCAAGTTTCAGCATCGCACTTTCAGACTTCACCTAAATATGTCTTGTTTACACTCATGCATTCTTAAATTCAGAAATGATATCGGAAAGCAAGGTTACAAACAATTAACTGCAATTCATTGCACATGGACCAACATTGATTCAAATATCAATGTTGGAAACTCAATAGACATGGATGACGTCCATGTGCAATTGCTTCAAATTAGTAATGTTGTTGTTTAGTCTGCTATAGATTTCATATATAGAATTTCACCTTTGTGATGCCTTCTGGAGAAAAAGGTCAACTGCGGTCATGCAGGTACTGCGGGGATCATAATAACAGCGTTTAAACAGGCTGCTATTGAGGCTGCTATTCAAAGCAGGCATTCTTGACTGATATATTGTTTCACATTCTTTGACAAATATAGGCTACTTATTGTAACTCGCTTGTAAGTCAAAATGACCGCGGCGGTCAACGGTAGTTCAGTGTAGCCAGCGTTGCTGGTGATAATAGATAATTAAATAGCGAAATGTGAAAGCTGGGTGTTTTGGTGTGGGTAAGATGCAGAGGAAAGGTGTGACTCTTACGCTGTCTCTGTTGTAGGTACACATTCCCTGTGCCCCTCCGAGGACTCTGTGCACACTGAACTACCAAGAGGGAGTTAGTGGGGTAAGTAACACACACACACACACACACACACACTAGTAATTAGCAGTTAAAGAGATGAAACATGTAGGAGAGCAAGATTTTGAAAATAAACAACCCCAAAAAAACATCTCTCCCCCAGCCCTCTACCCAACACAGAGCTTGCTCTCAAAGGCAACCCACCATCGCTAGTAGTCATCTTTGTCCCTCCTCTTTGTCATCAGTTGAGCGTGGAGTCAGGGGTTCTGGCCGTCGCGTCGGGAGAGACGTCTGTGGAGGTGTGGAGGCCCCGTAGATGAGGGAGGGACCCTCTTCCATTACCTCATCACACGCAAACACTCCATCCCAGAAGTACGTAGCGTTGGACACTGGGGAGAGACGAGTTGCCCTGGAACCTGGATCTCCTTGATCAGATTGCCTCATACAAAACTTGGATTTTAGTTTTTTCTTTTTGGGCATTATGCTGGTGTGTGTAACACAGAGTCATACAGTTTTGAAGGTGAAAGACTTAAAATGATAGAGGGGATTGTTATATTAAAGTTATAATTTATTGAACAGATGCTTCAGGTCAATCACAGTTGCAATTGCAATTACATTTTTTGCTACACCTTGTCTTTTTTAACGGTGACTGATATGTGATGGTACTTGAGTCTACTGGATGCCTTACATGTTCATATATATAACTATAAATATACACAGCGTTTACAATAGCTATAAGATATCATTGAGAATGACTTATTCAACTTGAACTTCCCAGATTGTGTTGTTGTTTATTACCACCTACTACTGGTAAATCATTGTAACCATTTGTGTATTCCCAACTGCTGTGTTGTTTTTCCACACACATTATTAATACCACATGTGAAGATTGAAGTGAATTGCACAATAACCTGTTTACTCAACACTATGGGAAATAAAACAGAGACAGAATACTTTGCGTTGTGATTGCTGGCCAGAGAATTGTGGGCTGAATGCAGAGGTCCCTATCTGGTTCTGTGTGAAGCACATTGGTACAGTCCTTTATTTTGTCTTATTGTAACTAAGGAATTACTGGTAACATATTCATTTTACCTTCAACATGTACATTGATTAGCAATCCTATGGATGTTTTTTGTAAAAAATAATACAAAATTAAAGCCTTCCATATTGATTCATTTTCCTCAGCTAATCCAAAACTAGACTCCTCCAATAGTAAATTATAATATCAATGGATTTAATTTATAAAGCACATATCTTGTACCAAATGCACCAAACAAACAAATGATAAAGGCAAGAGGACTAAGAACAATTGCAAAAACAGGCAATAAAATCCTCATAGGATTCAGGCAAAAAACTGCATCTTAAAGCAGTCATCTTAACACAGTAGTCCTCCTAAAGCAGTACGCAGGTCTTCTTGTCTTTAAAGGGGTTGGAGGAGGCAGCGATCCCAATGAGCAGAGGGTCACTGCGTCTGTGTTCCTGACAATACTGAACCAGCTCCGCCGCAGCTAGTGAGATCTGCTGGGAGACACCAAGAGCACAACAAAACAATATTGAACTGGATGATCTAGATGTTGACGATATCAATAACATGGTCATTCTGTACAGCAAAGTGAAATTCTTATGACAAGGCAAAAGTAATCAACGTGCTATAAAAACCTTATCCTATCAAAGCAAACAAAATGTATGAATAAAAATAGGTAAATAAAATAATCAAAGATGCAGAGAGTGTCTATTATAATAGTCCTTATTAGAACAGGCCTGTATGGCAGCGATGCCCACAGAAACGTTTGTGCTTGTTCTTTCTCTTGATGATATCTACAATGGTTCCCCCCAAAAAAATCTGTAGCCAAAGTTTTAAAAAGGTTTTTTTTTATATAATGCATGTTATGATACATTTTTGATCATCAATCAGTTTGATGTTTGAAAACACATTCCCTGTAAAAAATATAAAATCACAATAATAAAAGCTTAGTAAAAAATCTTTGTAAATTGGGCAAACCCAAGATGTGAATCAAGCATCCATTTGGCCAAGAGCATGGCAGGGTTACGGTACCTTGAATCTCTCCATGCCGGCTTCAACTCGTAGCTGATCCACCATCCTTCTCGCCTGGACGACGCTGTTGCTGCTACACACGCTTCCCGACATGATGGTCTTCAGTTCAGCATTCCAACTACAGCCGCGGCATCAACTCAGAAAGCAAGACTAAATAATTTAAGAAAATAGAATGTGAACAATATTAAAAGCCACACTTTTTCATTTAATCAGTGGTTTTCTTTGCTGCATCTGATGGACGATGCACCGTTCAGGGCACCTGTCTCTGTCCGTGGGTATTGTACGTTTTTATCAAGGGTTAGGGTTAGTTTGCCATCCCCCCACCCCCAAAGAGGCCATTTCAAAATTCCCCTGCAGGTAGAAGGTCACAGAGCAAAGCTTTGGAAATGTCACCAAAACCTCACACACACACACACACAAAGCACACACACACACACACACACACACACACCTCTCCTCCATCTGCCAGACAGGTCTGGCATTATAAGCCAGTATTATCAGGTCTTCCAAGGATGGCGATGGATGAAAAGTGGATTTGAAATGCTCGATTGAGTCTGCTTACCCTCCAGCCCTGCTGCATGTGCAGACAGGATGTGATTGGCCCAAATCTTTCCATGCCGAGAAATATCCCAAAGAAAACCTATCTATCTATCTCTCTATCTAAAGGCAACAAGAGAGAGATCTTCAAAAGAGAGCGATAAGAGATACCATAAAAAAGAGACAGAAAGAAAGAAAGAATAGAAAGAACAAAAGAAAGAAAGAAGACTCAGGAGGCTGTGCCACTTGTCCAGGCTAGGGTGTGTGTATAGACCCCCCACCATCTTGAACCAACCCCTAAACCTGTACATACTAACATTACATCCATTCATCAGGTAGCAAACAATACCTGTCACCCTCTCACTGACAAGCCCAAACAACCGCAAGCACACAAACACACACACAATCAGAGGCTGCTTCTATACCTCTATACACACACACAGACACACAACCAGACACTGCTTCGATACCTCTATACACACACACACACACACACACACAACCAGACACTGCTTCTATACCTCTATACACACACACAGACATACACACACACACACACACACACACACAAACAGACACTGCTTCTATACCTCTATACACACACACAGACATACACACACACACACAAACAGACACTGCTTCTATACACCTATACACACACACACAACCAGACACTGCTTCTATTCACACACACGGGCACACACACACACACACACAACCAGACACTGCATCAATATCTCTATACACACACACAGACACACACACACACACACACACACACACACACACAGAGTCTATACTCACACACAAACACAACCAGACACTGCTTCTATACTCGCACTCACACACACTCAAACAGACACACACACACACACTCAAACGCACACACACACGCACACACTGACGGACTGAAAGCAAACCTCTCAGATGTAGTTAAATCATTCAAAGGAAATGAGCACCCTGAAGGTCAGAGAGGACATTCATTAAGGAATGGAACTGGTGCTAATTGAAACCAACCCTGCGATAACGAAAGACAAAAAAACTAAATTCTGTTGACCGGGTTACAAAAACGGTCATTACAGATTTATCTTGGTAAACAGCCGAGAAAGTAGTGAGTCTTGACCTGGAGGGGGGAGAGATGGAAAGGGGGAGAGGGGGAGAGTAAGGGTGGGTGTATGGGGGGTGCAGACGTGACTGATGACTGGAGTGTGGAACTGTGGCTGCAGAGAGAGGGGGGGGACATGCGGGGGCGTCTGAAGGAGCAGCGCCTCCACCCCCCTGCCCACGTCAGGTGGTGGGGGCCTGTACCCCCGTCTTCACTGCACAGTTCAGTCAGCCCCGCGGTGCAACGCAAATGTCTAATTTCATTCTGCACGCCCTTCACTGAGGGAACATGAAAATGTGTCCTGGCACTGAACAAAGAGTTATTTATGTTCTTAAAGTGTAATTAGTGTGGATTTGGAAGTGGACTGTCTTGTTGTGGAGGCTCAAAAGGCTCTAGATCTACTAGAACGTCGTCGTTCATTTGGATGGCAGCACCAGAGGACCGGTCGAAGGAACAGGGCAGCGCGTAACGTGTGCTGAAGGATCATTCGGATTCCATCCCCAAGTGCTCGCGTGCCTTTTAACACGATGCTGTGCTGCACACACAGAAGCCCTTCTGTTATTGGCACAGCAGGTTAATCCTGACAAACTCCCTCAGCATCAGCATGTCTTTCACACTTTCTGACAATCACAAATAATGTTTGACTTTTGCGCCATGGAAACTTTTAATGGAGTTCGCTCTGCAATCAAGCAGACTGGGAGAGCCGTGTGAACTCTGACTCCAACGTATTGATCCTATCCAGTATGTTTACTGGCTGAGGTCACCACAATCCCTTTCCCCCGCCTGTGGAAGGGGTCAATAATGTCAATACACTAAATTAGGTAATTCTGCTGTAAAACATCCTAGGATGGTCTATTTCCATTTTACTAAACTTTATATGCGTGACAGACAATTACGCGCAGATGTCAAAATGTCAAGTCGTCGCACTCATGAACCACCAGGGATTGAATTCGGACAAGTCGATTGGATGTATATCTTATGGGGCGGATCCATTGGTAAACAACCAGCCTATTGTCAAGTCCAATGATAAATCACATGTCTGTTGCAGATAGAGGATTAGTGGCGCTTCACCCTCCCCTCTGCAGGCGCTAAAGTAAAGAGACCAAGGTGGAGAGGAGACGGTGTGTTTGGCTACATAGAGATTCATTCATAATTAATATTCACTGGGAAAGGTTGTGTCGTTTTCAAAGACTGTAAAATAATGCCCGTTTTAAACAACTGGTGCTTGAAAGAAACTTAGAAAAACAAATAGAAGAACAAATTATTTACACTGCAGGTAAACAATACTATACTTCAATTATCTCATTTGTTTACACGTGGGTAGCGTTGGTAACATGTAAACTGACTACATGATTGACTAAAACCTGGTACTTTGTTTGTTTTTATCTGAATGACTTCATCACTAAGCATCTTCTGAACCGCTGGCCACAAAACAGGTTGATGAAAAGAAAATGCTGTAATACACAAAGGTAAATTATGACCATGAGTCACACAATTGATTTAACATATAAACCTGTGGTGGTCGTTACTCTACACTACATACTGCATGACCACAGAGAACCACAGACATCACACCTCTCTGCTTTCTGGACTGACCACCTTAGACAAACCAGCTATCATGAAGTCACTGTTGTCTGCGTTAAAGACCTTCTCCTCCTCTTCCTCACTCCTCCCCTCCAGGACTACACACTGAGCACAAAGTACAACCTTCTCCTCCTCTTCCTCACTCCTCCCCTCCAGGACTACACACTGAGCACAAAGTACAACCTTCTCCTCCTCTTC
>JAOPJO010000088.1:10341315-10364561 GCA_027123675.1 Molva macrophthalma
AAACCACCCCCCCAATTTGTTAAACTTATCCCCCGTAAAAAATAAAATTAAACTTAACAACCCCCCCCCCCCCCCCCCCCCAACGGATGACCGGACTCACGCAGGTTCCAATCGGACAGTGTGTCATCATCGTCGTCGTCATCGTCGTCGTCTATGTCCTCTCCCTCCTCACCGTCCCCGCCCTCGTGTTGGAGGGTGACGGTGCGAGACTTGTGGAAGCGCGGCTTGATGTCCTGCTCGCTGTCGGGCACAGCCTCGTCCTCCTCCACGTCGCCCTGCATAGAGCAGCACAGAACCCCACCATCAACCCATGGTGCCCCCCTACAGCCACCCCGGGCGCTGGAGGGAGCACAGCACCGGTGACACTCCAAGCTGCAATACTGCCAAATTTGATTTGGGGGGGAGGAATTGCCGCTACGATGTAAATATTTTGTTTCCCATGCGTCTCCGAGATAAACTAATTAGACATTTAATAGTCAATATAAGGCAATGTCCACGTAGGGTTAACCAGACTTCTAAAAACACCACATTTCAATATTCGATTAGAAATGTAGTGTTGTATAGTGTAGTATTTATCAAAGTTTATAAAATTACATTTGTCAGGGCGTTCAGTTTTGCAAGCAAAGCAACACTTTTTTCCAAGTCTACCAGATACAATGGAAAACATTGAATAGTGTAGATGAGCTTTAAAAAGCAGCAATAGGCACAACCCCCAAACAACTTGTTTCAAAGCTGGCGAGAGAGTTGTAACTAGAGTTATTCTGTACAGTGAGAACATGTTGGGTGTCAGGAAAAGGGTGCAGACTTGGGTCAGAAAGTATGAGTAGACAGACATCACAGAGTCTCATGGTGAATAAGCTGTCACCACACCCAGAGAGCACAGGCATGTGTGAAGGAGGGGGAGCAGCACATGATTCATTTTATATTAAAAGAGAGACTACACAAGCCCACCTTGAGGAGAATGATGTCTATCTCAGAGTACTTCATCCCATTCACCAGGATGGGAATCAGTCTGTAAGAGGTAGAAGAAAAAAAAAAAAAAATACACAAAACACACAACAAACTCATAAACAAAGTACCCCACTGTGTTTAGATGAACACGCTGATTTGATCTATCCAGATAGATTAAAGAGAGTAAATGGACATGGAGGGTGTATTTACATGACAGACATTGTTCATGCCCAACAAGGATGTTTAAGACAAACACAGAGAACACAAAAGGACTTTGGAAAAACTTAGAACAAAAATGATAGCACAACATGATAGAAGACACACCCAGTGGTCTGAGACACCCAGTGGACCATAAGATGTCATGCTGTAGTCACCCAAATGGATTAAAGGGTCGCCAATCAGTGGAATAGGTTTATGTTTGGGCTACTAATGACCATTGTTTAAATTGTCCATTCATCTATGGATTCTTTTGATTGCTTCTCTAACCAAATACAATCAAAACCTACCAGTTTCATGCAAAGAAAAGATAAAGATATGAAATAGAAGCGCCACAAAATATGATTGTGGCTTTGGCCAGCACCCTGGATCAGAATATAAGGAACATTAATTTTCATTGTATTTCAATGAGCTGGGTTTGTCATCACTTCCAGGGTATTGAACTATAATAAAATAAAATGCCTATCAAAAAATGACCAAACCAAGAAATCCATTTGATCAACTGATCAGTTCACCGGATTCTTGTGGAATATCTCTAACTAACATGACACATTTGTTCCTCTAGTGTGATGGACCACTGCAGTGGGCCAGGGGGGTATAGCCAAGGGGACTTACTGCACCAAGTGTCCAGAGAGCACGTCCTTACAGATGGGCTGCTCTGCCAGGGTCAGCCAGAATTCACAGGCCTCCAGAGCCACGTTCTCATCTGGGTCCTGGGTCCGCTGGAGCATGTACTGCAGAAGGACGGGTACAAAACACCAAGTTCTTGTTAGGGAAACCGATAGGTCAGTCAGTTGAAGCCAACTGCATGATCTGGTCTGGGGTCGTCATTGGAAAAAAAAAGCACCACGTTTGCATAAGGGTGGAGACCCTGGATCAGAATATAAGGAACACAATTTTTCATCGTTTTTCAATGAGCTGGGTTTGTCATCATTTCCAGGGTACAAAAGCCCACGTCTCCAGTTTCATGTGATAATTGAGGTAGGGTGAGAATGAAGAGTGCAGAATGGTGGTTATTATTAAAAGACACCAACGATATTTGAAGCTGGTCTCAGGTTCTGATAGACTTATATGGGGGAGGGTCCCCTAAGATGGCCTCAAGTTATGATAGACTAATATAAGGGATGGTCCTCTAAGCTGGTCTCAAGTTATGATAGACTAATATAAGGGATGGTCCTCTAAGCTGGTCTCAAGTTATGATAGACTAATATAAGGGATGGTCCTCTAAGATGGTCTCAGGTTAGGGCTGTGCGATATGACGATGTATATCGGGGGACGAGAGAAAAATGTCTCAATAGATCCATCTCCATCATTCCTATCATTATTTTAAGTCATTCTGACCCTGCTTTACGTTCACTACACGTGCGCGACAAATACAGAAACAAACATGGAGTGTGAAACGGAACGAATTTCCTGCAACAGCCCACCAAACATTTTGATGACCATGGTCGCGATCCAGGACATATGGACGTCGTGTCATAACGTGACCCATTTTCGACCAACTCCAATTTGGCCGTATGTTAAATAAATCTGACTAGATTATATGTCAATTATATATACATTATCCCAATATTGTAAAATCAATGCCAAACAAACATTTTTTGAAAACTGGTAGCAGCAAGGCTGTCTGATGTCTATGTTAAATAAATCAAACTACATTAGTCTGAGGCAGAATAAGAGTCAAAAGATGCAATCTTTAGAAAGAAAGCAAATCTCAAACGAGTTGAGAGTCTTTAGTGTGCGGATAGGTGAAGCTTGTTTTGGACAGCCGTTGATTTTGATGATCGCGTCCAAGAGAAGGTTGGGCTTCTCAGTAGAACACTACGGTATGCGTGAGGCTCCGTCTGAGCAGCAGTTTATTCTGATGTCCGTGTCCGAGTGAGGGCTAAGCTCAGTATAATCCCACGGTGTGTGGCGCCTTTCATATACAACAACGCTCATTATAACGCTCATACACGAAACGACGATACTAAAAAAAGGTATCAAAGCTGCCATGGGTCATAACACACCGCCCTCATTCCTAGAACGCTCAGCCCAAAACACTTGTTTTAATCGCATACAGTGTTCGAATTCCAGCTGAAACAGTGGGTTCACATACACTTTAACAACGGACCTGTGGACGAGCCGAGTTACGCCAAGTACTTATTTTGTTTATTGGATGTCTGTTGGAGTTCTCTGAAAATTGAAGCAGTGTTAATATTTTTTATTATCGAGATATTAAATGACCCATATCCTGATAGAAGATTTTGTCCATAAACGCACAGCCCTATCTCATGTTATGATAGAATAATACGGAGGATGGTCCTCTAAGATGGTTAGATGATAGACTAATACGGGGAATTCTACTTTAAGCTGGTCTCAGGTTATGATAAACTAATACAGGGGATAGTCCTTCAAGATTCGCAGTGGGGAAAAGATCAACTGCTTTCTTGTCCCCAAAACAGAAAGACAACATAATTTGTACTCATTAAACAAGGGGACCAACATGTCTCAGCTAGGCAGTACCAAACTTAGTGTGTTTACCTGGATGATACTGAACATGTGGGGGATGAGGCGGTCGACACGGACCTCCAGCAGCATCACCAGTGCCCTGCAGACATTCTTCCTCACTTCAGAGTCTTCATCTGCTGCCAAGGCAAAGAGACTCTGAATGGACAAGAAAAAGACAAATTGAGAAAGATTACTTTCTAGGAAAATGGGATATGGATGTTTTATGATTTCTCCCGGATAACGTAATGGACGTGAACACATGACTTGAGCATTCTTGGCGAGCTTGCCGGCCAGGTAAACTCACCTCTATGAAGGTGTCAATGTTATCCATCAAGGCCTGGGCTCGGCCGATGATGAACTGGTTTACACAGGCTATGGCATGGGACCTGCGAGCGGAGAGAGAGTGATGAGAGATGCATAAGTATTGAGGCATCACTACTATCAGCCTCCTCAGAGAGACAGACAAGAGGAAAGGTAACACGGCATCAGGAGATGAAAGTGCCATAACCAATGTTTACTCAAGGTATGCAGCTATTGGATCAGACAGTATGAGTAAAACCGTCATTGGGAATCAGGTGTGTATTATTTAGGCATCACATGCAGAGCACAGGACTAGAGTTATGAATGAATGAATAAACATCACTGGACCTGATCTTAGGGCTGCAGTGCTTGAAGAACTGAAGGAACTTTGGGATCATGATGTTCAGGGGTCTATTCAGGGCATCACTGTCCAGCAACTCAGACGAGTCCTCGCAGATCTTCTGCAGCGCTCCAAAAGAACCCTGTGAATGCACAAAAACATTTGTCAGCTGAAATACAAACAGTACCAAACCTAAAAACGTGCTTGTGGATGTGGGTGGACCCTGGATCAGAATATAAGGAACATGAATTTTCATTGTATTTCAATGAGCTGGGTTTGTCATCATTTCCAGGGACTAAAGTACCAGTCTGTGGTGGATACCGACCATCATCTAAATGTCAGACTTAATCTATAGTTTGTGCTACAAATGACAGCATTAAAAGTGGCCACTCTTGAGATAAGTCTCTGCCATTCCAATGATTCAACGGTTTTGAGAATATTTTCAAATCAGGCAAGTGTTAAGACCTCGCATGTGTTGTAGTCCTCCGAGTTGAGCAGGTTGCAGAGCTGTGGCAGCAGTTCAGGCCATGTCTGCAGCTCGCCCTTGGAGGCAATGGTGGTGATTAGGATGCCTGGACGGAGGGAGAGACAGGGCACAAATGAGAAAGACTGAGAAACAGGCCTGAGATGCATCCTTCAGTAGATCCAAGGCATTTTGAATAAAAAGGCAATGCTCATAGGAGAAGACAAGAGTGCCAGAAGAGTCAAAAGAAATAGTCTATAAATGAAAGTTGTGTTGGGAATGTTAGAATGTCCAGTGCATCTACAGTTAGGGTCAAATTAAAAATAAAATCAAATAGTTATAATTTGTATGCAGAACATTTATTAAAGTCTGCAAGCCCATCACTTAGATCTAATATGGACAGTGACTCCGTTCTGTGTGTGCAATGACTGTAGCGGCAGGGCCTGTCAACCAGACAGTATGAGTACAAACAACTTCAGTCTGAGGGGGTTTATGCATCGCCTACTGCCATAATAGACATATGGTTCAGGAGGAGTACATTAACCTGAACGGATGATAAGTCATGACTTAAATTTCTAATGAGCCCTTCGGTATATATTTTCATTTTTGGGCTATCAGAAACAGCCCTATTTCACACAGACTTGAGTCATCAGATAAAATATCCAAAAAGTAAAAACATACAATATGTGCTTGGGATTTAAGGGGCCCCTGGATCAGAATAATATAGAACAAGAATTTTCATTGTATTTCAATGAGCTGGGTATGTCATCATTTCCAGGGTACAAAAGCACAGGTCCATTTTTCTTTGCCCCCACAATTGAATGCCTAAAAGGTTACCGTAACTGAGAAAAGTCTCAGCTATTCCAATGATCATGCGGTGTTGTTCTCAATGGCATTACTTGTAAATGCTATAAGTGTGAAAGTGCCAACAAGTAACGAAGGGGTGAGGTCCTACTAAACAAGTGATCTATAGCACATGTAGGGTTTTCTACGACTGCAATACATTCCATCACATTTTACAGTCAATAACATTATTGTCGAGTGAATAAAATTAAAATAAACACCAATGGTAGCACGGATGAGAGGTGATGGGTCCCCGATGTTGGAGAGACATTCCTGCTTGATGAACTCGGCCACGGTGGGCGGAAAGTTCTGGTAGTGGGCCTTCACGTTGTTCTTCAGTATCAGACCGCTCAGCGACCGAGTAGGCTCATCTAGACAGACAGAATGTTAGGAACGGCAGGACTGAGCAAAGTTATACGAGGTGCGAGTTAAAAAAGGCGCTTCAATGCTGCATTAATGTGGCATTGAATGTTTGAGTAACAGTTTTACAGCTAGGTTTGGACATGCCAATAAAGTATAAAAAACAAACAATAAAGTATATAAAAAAGTATACACATTCCCTGGATCAGAATATAAGGAACAATATTTTTCATTGCATTTCAATGAGCTGGGTTTGTCATCATTTCCAGGGAATGAAAGATTAAAGACTGCATTATTAAAGTAGCTGTGAAGTTGCTTGTAAGAAAAGTCTCAGCTATATCACCAATATAAGTCAACAGTCCTAGAACAGCTGTTCAAAACCTGGCAGCTGCATATAGCCTCTTCTGACATACTGGTAGACACTAAATTGCTATACATAAAATTTGCATTGTGATGTAACAAATGCACTCAATTTCCCACACTGCTACATCCTGGGCAGACACAGTAGGCCTATAATGAAACACGTTTACCCAACTGAAATAACAGCATGTAGGACGTCTGTGTGTACATCTTGTGTGTGTATAACTATATCAGAAACTGACTCACCTTCAGTTTTAAGTCGTGTGAGGACAAAAATAAGATAGTTGTTGAAGTCTGGGAATTGGTTGAGCTGTTCAAGTTTCTGGTTTGGCGGTTAAGGACCAGAATTAAACAGAAATATTCAATACACCTTTAGCTATTTAGCAGAGGCTTTTAGCCTAAGCGAATGCAGATACAGGTCACTAAGCAGAAGGCGTCCAGCTCAAGAATGCCTACAGGTGGGGCTCAAACCCAGCACCGTTTGGCTGAGAGTCGAACTGCCATTAAAGCATCAGGATTAAAGAAGATATACATGTGCTTTAATAAAAAAAAAATGCATATCAATGACTATTGTAGTGTTGTAGTGCATTGCAATGACCTAGTTATTTTTGCTAGTGCCGACAGATCAACTATTGTGCGTTTTCCTGCACACTTAAGCATTCATTTTATACTGATAAATCTTTAGAAAGCCAGAATAACAAACAGACAGGTGTGTACAAAAGATGCTAGCCATGGAACCAGCTTACTCAGACTAGGGATGCCCAAAAAATAAAATAAAATCTCAGCCAGTATGTGTTTTGCAGGTGGGTTATTTTTGTCCACGATAGTTTCCACTCATTGTTAACAGCCCTTTTGTTCGGAGACCCCGTAGTAATAAATACAGGCCACTGAGGAAGGATACTTGTTGGACAGCTCTCTGTGTGGCTGTGTTCGGTGACTGGGAGTCCTTAAGAAGCTGGAGGACCTGCTGAAGTCCCTGCTCATCCGGCTGCCACTCCATCCTAGAACACAAACACACATTACTCAACTTTCAAATTCCTCCCTTGAGAACAATGAGGAATAAGTAGAATTCATCCTACATCTTCAATGGCTGGATCAGGCAGTATTAATACAAACACAATCAATGGTTTGTCAGATGTAATTTTATACATCACCTCCAGATTGACAAAGATCATCATTATACTCCAGATCATAGACAAGAACAAACTTGTTTCTCGCTGGGCAAATGTGTAAATACTAAAACAGTTGCCTGTATACATGTCAATATAATAGCATGCCAGTTGGAGTGTATGTGTGCTGCTGAAAGTACTCATCTACCCTACAGCATACATTAAATACAACTTTCATAGGCTTGAATTATAAGACCACATTTTGCTCAGTCTAGTAATTTATTTACTTCAAAAGTCCCACTTGAGTTTAACGATTTAGGTTGCATTATTAGGTTGAGGTTTCCGTTCTCCACCAGCCAGCAGACACGTGTCATATCCACAACGGAATAGCTTGCGGTTCGAGAGCTCAGATGTGTAGATTGCACACCTACGCAGCCATAACCATAAAGGAATTGCCATATCGTAAAACTAAAGCAATATCAGTCACCGAACAACGTGGGTTGGAGAAAAAGGCGAGCAACTCTGCAATAAGCTACTTGATAACGACGGTGTGTCGTGCACATGGTGGTGGGGTCCTGGCGGAGTAGGAGACAGAGGCCTTCACTCAACCAACGCCGACTGAATCCTTTTTGAGAAAGATTAGCCAGGGTGCGGAAAAACAGGCGGTTTAAAAAAAGAAACCCCTGCCAATTTAGGTATAATTTCTACTGGTGGTGGCGCACGGAAAAAACCGATGACATTCTGGCCCGCAAGTCCAACAAAATCTGTGACTAGACTTAATCGTTTAATCCTCCCCACCCCCACGTCGCCAGCCACCTCGACAAGTCAAAAAATACGGGTGATTTGAATACGTAGGAATGAAATCGAACCGATGACTCCAAACAGACCACACTAAACGTGCAGCGAGCGTGGGTCTTCAATGGATCGCGTTCGGTCCAAAGGGTTTAAGAGTTGGGGGGAACGGGGAAGTATTGTGCGTTTCCTGTCTTGACGCCCATGCCGAGGCACAACTGGCTAGGTGCCAATTACACGTATACAGACTAAAGGCTTACTGATTGATCTGGGTTAAATTAATGGGACCTCTTCTGATCACACCCAAGCCGAGCAATGAGGAGGAATGTTTTAATGTTGAACCCCACTCAACGTGTCCTTGCCGGGCCTGTCGGGCAGGCTAGTCACCGGCTCGGGTGCTCGAAAACGTTCTCTCAATACAGTCGCTCACAAAAAAAGCGCCTAAAAAACACATTAATAACGAACATCATCGACGATTGTACATTAATACCACGGTTTACGATACAAATGTGACTGTGCTGGCGCTAAGGAGAAACGAACTTGCAACAACACGTTTTCCTAGCAGCTAAGCTATCGAGCTAGCCGCGGCTTAAAATATGCTAGTGCTAGGTAGCAACTTTTGGCTCATTTTAGTCTAAAAAAACTTCATAAATCCCTCCAGTAAGGAATTCTCAAATAGACAACCCCACCTTACATTAATCAACGACTTCATAGTAGTACATTACGTTTGGAACAAGGGAAAAATACTTTACGTACAATATCAGCTTGTCAGTTGCTCTTTCACCACGGGGCCGCTGCTCTGGCTCGTGCTGCTGCTGCACGGATCCTCGCAATTGTTTGAAAAAACGCACAGGAGGAAATGGTTCTTGCTCGGCTTCCGTTGAGTGGCCGTGGTTGGATTGTAGATAGGTGTATAAAATATATATTTATGTACAATAACCCTTTTTATTAATTAAAACCCAAAGTAAACTTGGATTGCCATTGCCCATATTATGTTTACTCTTAAATAGTGACGGGTTGGAGCATATAGGTTACTGTAATGTGCATTATTTAACATCATTCATAATCTTTTGCATCCCCATTTAGTACAGTGCGCTGTGTTTGGAAAATGGGCTCTCGCTGGATTTCCATGTGAACATTTATTTTTTTTCTCCATATTTTGCTAGTATAGAGTCTAAGGAACAACATTTTTTTTGTCTTCAAATTTTCACGATCCATCTTTAGTGTTTTTATCTGTATGTTTTAAAATAAGCGATTATATCTTGTCCGAAAAGTGATTTTCACATTTTCTTCAGATTTTTGGACAATTAATTCCACTTTTTGCACACAAAATCCCTAGTTAATGTTTGAGTTTGAGAATGTTTGAGAAACTTTGAGTGTCTGAAAAATGTAAAAACACCTCCTCCCTAGTTGCCTATGTCAAAAACGATTTCTTAATCTTTGCTTTCCTGACCTGTCATGTCATTCTATTGTCTCCCTTAAGATACATTTGTCTTGGAAATAACCTATAAGAGTACAGGCATCTCACATGTAACAACAGAGCTACACAGCACAAACTGAAGAGCACACACAGTAAGTTGTTAGAAGGATTGCTTTGCTAGCTTATTTCATGATGCTCGCTTGAAGAGACATGGCCATGGAACATGCTTCATGCTTCATTTGTGACAAAGAGTTGAAGTGTTCTGACAAGAATTCAAAGTTCACACCTTGTCCAAACTCCAAGAATACCGTCAGAAATATATTATTCCATGCTAAAAAGAGAAGCACTGCTGGTGACCACCATTATGCTAGCTTCTGCAACAAGGAGCAGAGCTCCTGTGTAGGTTTCCATTGGAATTGCTATTAAAGCTTGATCAACAAAACTAACTTGCTGAGACTTGAAGACACATATCTGAAATCAGATAATGCCAGGCCAAAAAGAGGAAGACCCTATGCTTCTTTTTTGGTCGAGGCTGATGCTGGACCTTCAAGAACAAAGAGAAAAAGCACATTATATGACAAAAACAAATGTGTTTTTGTCACAACTCCACAATGTTCAGACTGCATCCATGGGTGGTAGAATCATATGCATCCTGGAAAATTCAAACAACCCCATCTACAACGTAATCAGAGCTACATTTGTAGACAACTTAGATGTTCAAGCACATGACACAAAATATCACCGGCGATGTCTTACTGAACAGGAGAGAAGTGCTTTACCACCAGACATTTGTACTTCTTCCATTGATAAAGTGATTGCTGACATAGAAATCATAAATGTTGTGAAGTTTTCTATTGATCAAGGCCAGATTATCTCTATGAATGATATCAATGAATATAAGAAACACCTAACCACCCTGATTACTGAGAAAATACCATATGCAGTCATCAGTAGGCCTTACCATGCCAATTAAAGTAATCTAGTTTCATCAAAAAGAACTGTGAGTGAAGCTTTAAATGAGCATGTTCATAAAGATTTAGATGAGGCGGTTTTCAAAACCTTGTTATCTGCAGCATTCATTTTGAGGAACTCAATCAGTGGTCACTCAAAATGGCAGTTTGAAGGACAGTTTGACAATTTTCAGCTTCCACAGGATTTGTATAGGTTTTGCTGATGGGCTCTGTCAGGCATCAAACGCACAACTGACCAGAAACGATCTTCATTGATTGATCGGTCAGCTTGTATGCTTGGTCAACATATTATGACAGCTTTTCGGAGTGACCGTCAACTAACTTATCAACCAAGAGCTTCCTTTGATTTCTGGATGCAGATCTCAACCCCATTATCAGTCACTTTGCCACTGACCTTACATTCACTTACGAGAAATAAGAAATTATTGAGGTTGTGGAAGATATCAACATTGGAGGAAATTACTCCAAAACTCTCCAGATTGAAAAACAAGTTGCTTCTGCAGTTTACAATGAATTTATGAAACTGGTGGGTTTGCACTTTCTCCATTTATCTGTAAAGGAGAGAATGTGTACTTTGCTATTGACAATATTGATAAGTTAATACATGATCCAAGTGGAAAGAATCAATTTCATGGGATGAGTGTTGTGATGAATCAAAGGGTCCTCCCAGGGGAAAAAACAATGCTTCCTCCTTTGAAACTTACCAAGGACACACATTATCATTACAACATAGAACTTGCTCATAGAAGAATGCTCCACCACAATCTGTGATTGGTGAGAAATTCAAGTGTTTTTATGACAATGAATTTCAGCACCATCTAGAAGAATCAAATGCTCTTGACTTGCTATGGACCATGTATTATGTCTCACATCTACAAGTGCGACCTTTGCCTACAGCAATAGGTGACAG
Organism: Molva macrophthalma; assembly: GCA_027123675.1. Classification (NCBI taxonomy): domain Eukaryota; kingdom Metazoa; phylum Chordata; class Actinopteri; order Gadiformes; family Lotidae; genus Molva; species Molva macrophthalma. Next base: position 10,352,841 of record JAOPJO010000088.1, read on the forward strand.
TCATTGCTCAGTGGGAAACACTATAAACGGGGCCTGGAGGCTCACATCATCACATATCTAGCTTTGAAAATTTTGAAAATTCATTAGGGCGAGCAGAACAGCTAATTGGCCACTGCATCTGGCCAGTCTGGATCAAATGGTAAAATACTTTTTTGCCCATGATCTGTACAAGTATGCCCGCTTCTCTTCCTATTATCTTGCTGACATGATAGCTATGAAAGATGAAGATCCTTCTTCATGGATAGCTTTGCAGAATGATGCCATGTCTGTCTTCAAAACAGACATTCCATTTTGCGGCCTTGGAATTGACCATGCATTAGAACAGGAAATCAGACGACTAAAGGTTTCTGGTGGAATTAATGGCTTAACTCAGGATGAAAATGCACTATCACGTTTCCTGCTCGCTTCTCCAGAAATATTGCAAATAGTTGATGACTTCTTGAGTACCTCACAGAAGTAAAGAATGTTAACTATCCAATGTTCAGATGTCTGTAATTGAAATGTATGCAAATTAGTGCAAAATTAATGAGATATTGTTAAATTACACCCATAAACATATATTTTCAGAAAACTTGTAACTTTTGTTTCATAAGAATATCAAGGAGTAAAATTTGCTACCCTATTCACCTGTTCTATGTTGCCTGGCCAGTTTTAGGCCGCATATGCTAATTAGCAGGTTTAAAACTAAAAAATCTGCTATGTAAATATGATATCAGAATCAGCACCCAAAAATTTGGCAAAATACCTGAAATACCTGAAAATAATTGACCCCTGAATGATAGTAGTCCCAGTCTTAATTATGCATTATATAAATGATGTCATCCAAGTGTGAAAATGGATCGTGAAAATTTGAAGACAAAAAAAATCTTGTTCCTTAGACTCTATACTAGCAAAATATGCAAAAAATCTATTTTCACAAGAAAATCCAGCGGGATTACACAAGACACCTTACTAATTGTTAAGCATATTCCTAATGTTTATCATCCCCATTATCGAGTCAGGAAAGTTAGTGGAAAGAAATACTTACTACGAAGAAAATGTACTGTTTGGCATGTCCTTGGCTTTTCAATTTTACTTCCTTACTTCATCATGTTACAAGGTAGGATGTACAACTATGTATTTGTTTAGTAATATGCCTTTTCACAAAATATACACCCCTTTCGATTATTTTCAAAATTGATCCTGCTGCATTTGGCCGAACTGGAACTTATATATAGGCCTACTTTAATACCTTTAATGCACGTTTACCACAGTAGTCCTCCTACCATTTTCTAAAGGGCAATTTGATAACATTTATGACACATTTTTTAAGAGCTTGTTTAGTCAAGTGAGAAATATTTTGTACACTTAAGACATTCACACACGTGGAAACATTAAAACAATGTAAAAATGATTAAACAGTGATGCAAATTAGTTGTGCCGTTATTTACCAATGACATGCCAATCCTTCGCATTCCCATCAAAGACACATAATATCTATTGCAGTTGGAAGGAAGTGCTTCTCATAATCCGAAGGGAAAATGTCTGTGTCCGAGTCCGAGTCTGTCATTTTGCTGTAGCAGTCCTCTCTAGAAGCTGTGTTCCCTGAGCCCACCCACCCCACCTGGTCCATCAGACCCTCCATGGCCCCCTGTGATCCTTGGTCTCCAATTTGGCCTCCGGTCATCTCATCTTGACATTTCACGATCTCCAGGTGAGACAGCACAGGGTCCGGCGCTTCCACGAGAACGCAAATGTGGAACATGGAGCCGTTGATCTACGAAAACAAGATTAAAATCCTGTTGACGGACCATTCATCATCACACTATTGTTGAGTAGAACACATTTATTAGATAGATATAAATGTAGTTGTTCAACTTCCAACCAAAATGCACTTTAGATAAAATCCTCTCCTGAATCACTAAACAGTAAAACAGCAAGTGCATGAGCAATTATAGTGATAAACAATCCACATCCCTGTTATTATATTGGCCACAAAGAAGGCTGAAAGACATTTTAGCCAAAAAGTGGGTATCTCACCTGGTGGTTCATCTTTTGAAAAACATGGCTGTTGCTTGGGTCAGGCACTTTCTTAAAACCAATGCATTCCTTAAGTACCCTAAACAAAGACATATCTATAAATATGGGTGTGTAATACAATACACTATCTATAAAAAATGATTTTAACAGATATGACAAAACAGTATGATGTCTGATCATTGATTGAAGGATAAGTGCCTCACCAGGAAAGTTTCCTCATCAAGATGAAAGATATGAATGGAAAAGACAAAACCAGGACACACAGAATGTTGTAATCTGTGCAGGACATGAAACAAATGAATAAACAAATAAATACATTTATCATTTGGAAATAACCTGATTGTACATTCAGATTGATAAATGCAACTTACAGTGCATAAATGGAATAACTGTGCTTCATGAAATACAATTTAATTACTTGTAATTTCTGTGAACCAAGATGAATACCTTAGTTCAGGCCAAACAACTGAACATACAGTAACAAGAAATATATATATTTTTTTAAACAAAGCAAGTGCACATTGCTTCCAAACACACATTGTCAGAATAATATGTTTTAGGCACGACTTTATAACTCGTAATAACTTTATCATCCATCATAGGACTTGTCAGTAGCTGGTACCATACCTAAGGCACCACTTTATAACTCGTAATAACTTTATCATCCGTCATAAGATGTGTCAGAAGCTGTTACCATACCAAAGCCCTCAAGGTCCTCTGTTTTGAACGTCAAGGTGAAGTTAGGTCCTGGCCCAGCCTCAGTCATGGCCCTGATCCAAACCTCGTAGTTTTGGCCAGGGACGAGGTAATCAAACTGAAAGCTTCTGTCTTCATCACTCAAATTGTGCACTGGGAGGGAGGGAGAGAGTGAGTGAGTGAGTGAGTGAGTGAGAGAGAGAGAGAAAGAGAGAGAGAGACTAACACTTAAGTCAAACTGCCAACGTATAACAACTGTTATCATATGTATTCTGTGTTCTGAGTTCTTATCTCTCTCAATCAATTTGGTCTGTTGATAACTATGGCATGAAATTACTCATGCATTGCAACAACCAATCAATTTGTTGATATGATTTATTAGTATTATTATTATAATACCATAATTTAGTGATGGCTGCATTGATGTAGTAACACAGCAGAGGTTAATAAAAGGGGCTGAAGGAATATGTTGCTGTTGTACCTTTTTGGCTGTCCAATCCTATTTGATAGCATACAATCACCCCTCTCCTCTGAGGAAGGGGAATCGGCTTCCAAGTCAACTTCACACTTTTGGCCTTGACAGTGACCACTTCAAACGAGGGCACTCTGGGAGGAACTGGGAATAAATGAGGAGTGGGGTGAGGTTATTTTAGTGCTTAAAAAGGTCCATTGAAACATTAGAAAGTACTAATGCATGATTTCCTACTTCCTTGATAAACATATCCAACTGCAGATGAAATGTGATCACTGGACCCGTTGGGAGAAACTAAGAACAATGCCACTTGGTAGGCGATGTATTTCTCAAACTGGCCTGTAGATGGAGACAGACACAAAGCTGGAAGGTCACATGATGAAAAAAATACTAATATTAAGTTAACTTAAGATTACTTAATATAACTAAATTGAAGTATTAACTTTAAAGGAAATGTGTGAAAGGACCAGTACTTTCCCGTCCCTTAGTGAAGTAGCTGGAGAAATATTGATTTCTGTCTCTGATTTGGCTGAACTCAAAATTCAACTAAAGGTTACGCAGACCTGTCAGGGTGGCAGACATCTGGCTCCTTTCCAGTCTGATCCAATCAAAGCCTTTAGTTTGCGGGAGTCCCGCCTGCTTATACTGCACCACATATTTTGATTGGTTGTTTATGTATCGAGTAGGGGGATTCCAAGACACCACAAGTCCTTCTGAGTTCATTTTCAGCTGAAGAGCTTCCCCTCTGTTTTCTTGTGCTTGAGAAAGAGGGCTAGAGTGAATGTCAATTGAGGTCAAAGGTTTTTTTGTTTTTATTTACGAAAAACGTAGAGCATTGTTTTCAAAGGACAGACATGCCAGTGTTATTAATTTAGAATACAAAATGACTAATTTAGACAACACAACTATTTGAGTAAGTATAGGGCTGCTGGTAATACATGGATATTATAATACACTAGATTCAACTAACATCCAAAACACACATCTTTTGTTTGAAATCAGTGGCAATGAACATATGATGCAATTGTGACCAATGGTGTGTAGGAGTATAATTGTAGCAGTCATTTATGTTGATGAAAACGTGACCGTTACCTGACAGAGGTATATGTAGACAAGCAGGTGTCGTAGCACCATATGCAGTGTAGGCTGATACATTCACAGCTGACACATCTGTAAGAGTCTCCTTAAGGTGGCACCGCTTCTTGTCACATGTCAACTGGTCGCTTGCATTGGCAACCGCGGATGCATTCACCACGGTTACCGTGCCGTCCCAACGATACAACGTCACCACATAACCAAGGATTTCACCTCCAGCATGCCACCTTGGAGGCCTCTGTGTGAGGAAAGTAAATTACTATAAGGTAAGTTGGAAGGATAGTTTAGTAGTTTGGTAAGGGTGTTGGACTCCTAGCCGAAAGGTTCTGGATTCGAAATCCCAAATGTTCGCTGTCCACCTGGTGTATCAAGGATGAAAGTGTCTGCTTAATGTCTGCTTAATGTCTAAATGCAATACCTTGAGTGTTAACATTCTTTGCACTGGGTAGCCCCATTGGGACTCAAACCCTTAAACCCTGGCACCATTAAGCGGAAATCTATAGTCATGAAGCGCCGTTTGTGAAGTGCGCAGGCAATCCATGCAAGACCATGGCATTTATATAGTGGCTGTTTCAGCCTAACATTGGTGTGTTCGCACTTGCAAAGCTCCAAAATTTCTGAGGTCAGCCACAGGCAACAAATGTATCGTTGTTTGAACCCTGCCCGAGGGCCTGGATGAAATAATCTTTGGTTCATGCTAGCTTGCTCAGTTCCCACGTGGTCACTATAAATTAGGTTTTAAGGCTATGCTGCTAATTGAGCTACACTGGAGCACATAAGATGGGAATGCTGTTCATCCACTTTATGTTTCAAGCTAAAGAAAATGTTTTAGGTGGAACTGGTTCACATACCTTCCACATTAATATGCACTCAGAGCTTTGAGGTAATACTTTGCATTCACTCCATATGTCAAGCAGACCAACAGGAGCTGGAACACAAACACATGAGGCCAGCACGAGAGAGGGATACAAGTGAGAACACAATCCAAACCAAACAGTGTATTTCACAAAATCATAATTCTTTTAGTAAAATCATGTAATATAGTGTCAAGTTAAAGGAAAACTTAAGGATTTTTCAACCTGGATTTTCCGATCATTTTAGATTTAAGGGACTAATATGGACAACCATTTTTGAAATTGGTCCAGTTTTGAGCAAGGACACGCAACCGTAATCCGCGAAAAAGGACTGCAATGTAATCCTTTTGGGCAATAGCGCCCCCCCCCCATCCTATAAAGGTGCTTGTTTTCACCACTGACAGGCTCCGATTATATTCTAACATTATGGAAAGGATCCCTACAGAGAAATAAAACTTGTTTCCTAATGTTTGCTTGATCACGGTCTGTTTGTTATTGTGTCCAACCAAGTCTCACTAAATGAGAAGTCTCACAACATTTGAGTTGTTGCAGGAAGAGAACGGTGGAAAATTGGACTACAGAAAGCACAGCTTGGTGTTATCTAAAAGATTGGGGTGAAGGAGAGTTGATATTGTAATGACAATAGAGAAATTACCTGCAGCAACGCAACAAGAAGATTTCAAAGCAAGGCTTTTTCTTAAGCGAGACTTGAGTGAACACAATAGCAAACAGACAGGGATCAAGGGAAAGGTATAGAAACAAGTTGAATTTCTCTGTAGGGATCCTTTCCATAATGTTAGAATATAATCTAAGCCTGTCAATGGCAGAACCTAGCCCCAATTGCACCATTGCCCCAAAGGATTACATTTCAGCCTGTTTTTTGGCGGATCGGGGTTGCAGCGTCTCCCTCAATGCTGTACCGATATCCAAAAATATCCATTTAGACCTGAAATGATCGGAAATTAGGTCCAAGTTGAAAAATCCCGAAATTTTACTTTAAATGTAACAGTGGCCCAGTTTATACGACAGAAATATCTTGAATCTACAACCCTTTTTGAATCTAGACTGTATCCACATTAAAACAGTCAACACAAAAGGCACAACACACTCACCATCATCTCAGCCAGCTTAGATGTAGGGGCTGTGACGACCACAGACATATACAGTATACATAGACGCTTAAGGATTGTATGTCAATGTTGCCACCATACTGGAGAGGCAACAAAGAGTGGCCTGTAAACAAATACATTTAAACACGGGCTCTGTGGTTTAAATTTCTCAACTAATTTCAATGATTCGTTTTTAATCAAGGGTTTATGATGTAAAAAAAAAAAATAAATACATTTTATATACAAAAAATATTATATGATTTAATATGAATATAAAAACAAGTAATTGCAATCGGTAGAGAAATGTAAACATTATGGTAATTCTTATCCAGAAAAACCGCAGCAACCCTGTTTACTTTACAGTATTTTTTTACAGGCCAATCTTGGCCTCTCAAATGGTGGCTACGTTGACGAATCACAGCAATGGGTCGGAGCAGTCAAAGAGGCGTCTATGTGTCTGTGGTGACAATACCACCCCTTCCTGCTTGGTTTTGCTGTTCTGTTTCTGTTGCAGGCATGGGTGAAGCATGGGGTTGTTAACTCAACTACAGTCACCTGCTGTGACCAGGGGTAATTGAGAGCTCTCTCTCCCTGCCGGCACACTCTCTCTCAGGGCTCTGAGTTGGCAGCCATGCTGTGTTATCCTCCTATTTGTATATTTAGTTCATTTATTTTGTTGTTAGCTTTGTTCTGGTTTGTTCCAAAGACCGGGCACTTCATTCTAATCCATTCATATACCCATGACCCCACTGACCGTACACCTTATGGTTATTTTGAATCACACAATAAAGACTTATGGGCCTAGTGTGATTCCCCTTTTGGTTTCTTTTACAACCTAGAGCCAGGTTGTAACATGCCAGTTTATGAGAAATCCCTGCTTGATATGCATGCACATGCATAATATATATATTTTTGGAATAAGCATGACTGGACAATACTTCCACAAGAGATTCTAGTTGCATTGAATGTAGCATACACTGACTCCAGATGTGGTTTTGACAATGGTTGTCTCTCGTACAACCGTTCCCGTCTGTTAAAACCAAGTGGCCAAGTGGTTCACTGCAGAGCCAAATGGCTGGAGCCTGACCTAGTCCAGCTCCATCTCTCTGGACCTTGATCAGTTAATTGGGTTTTACGCATGCCAATAAACCCAGTTAGTTTTAGGGATTCTGGTTGAGGCTATTGCTAGGTTTAGGGGTTAGGGTGAGGGTTGTGGCTAGGGTTATGGCTATGGTTAGGTCGAACCAGTTGGGTTCATACAGTCAGGCAGTGACACTCACATGCCTGTTTTTCCTCTGTTGTTTATTATTTTTGATCTTACCACCAGGGGCCTTTCCGTCATGCCAGGATTTAGGGCTGGGTTGAAATAATCGATTCTCTGATTAAAATCGATTTGAATTTTCCGATATCGATTAATAAAATCCCATGATTGATCTTTTTATATATGCCTTTTCCCGTGCGAACACTTCGCTAGAGTTGAAATATTGGAACTTTCCCGCTAATTTTGCTTGATGCTTTGTCGTGACAGCCTATCAGCGTTCACTCCCTGAAGTCCAGATTGAACCGCTAAGTGGAGGAGAAAGTAATTGTTGCCGTTTGCGAACTCCCGGAGCTCTATAATATCACCGCCAAAAGCTGTGTGCGCCTCCGGATGATATTATGAACCCATAAGTGGAGCAGGACTATGCCAAGCTCCACCTATTGGCTCTACAGTGTGCAGCCTCTCGTTGAGATGGAGAAAACGTCTCACATTGCACCACGACCTCACAACCGTTTTCAATTCAGGATTTGAAGAGAGATTCAAACCACTCGTGTAAACAGGGGCAATAAAGAACATTACATGCAAGAATTAGGGGTGACCTCAACTATGATTTTGCATAGTCGAATTTGATTCAGGCCAGACCCACTGTCGATTGATCATTGATCAATCGACCCACTGATAATTGATCATATCTTTTTTGATTTATGCGGAACATTATATAAGTTATATACTGTAACTGTTACTTCTAGAATACAAGCAATGAGGTGGTATCACTAATTTAGCACCCCCATCCTCCCAATGAAATGTCCCACTGTTACACATGCACAATTTTCTCGACAAGACAATTAGACTATTAAAGACTACCTTGACTAAATGTCTTTCTAGCGAAGATTTGATTAGATTTTTCATGTAGACTATGAACATGAAAAATAGAATTGTCAGAATAAATGTTCAATATGCAAAACCATGTACATTCATGAAATATAAATAGGTCACTATATGCATGTAAATAAGAAAAACATATCTAGTCAATGCTTTTCTAACTTCAGAAAAACATGCTGATACTTATTAGCAAGTAAAAGTACAAGAACAAAAGTGGTGTTGTATAGTATGTTGTGGACTGACCTGCTCGTGGGCTCTCCACCTTATACACTTTGCTCCAGTGACTCAGTGAGCTCCCAAGACATGCACAGCGCACTTGGAACTCATACCACGAATATGGAAGGACATTCTCTAAGCAGTAGGCGCCGTGGAATCCCTCCTCTACCTGAATAACAATGAGAAAATGTACCTTAAGTGACCTCAAGCAAAGAAAGGTTTCCAAAGGTTATGCATAAATAGGGTAAGAGCAGGGCAGATTTTGAAATGGCTTGTAATGGCTCATTACACTATAACCTGGTGGTTAATCAGGGGCCCTTTAAAAAGGGCAATGCAGAGTAGTTTTTGTATTCACTCTTTTTATTTCCAGGTAATAGTGTTTATTTTGTTATAGTCTTGCCAACCCCGAAACAATGCCTTCAAAAGGCTCACTTCAACTAGCAGTTGCAAGAAAACATGTTCTATGAACTCAGACTTAAGAGGAAGCGAAACTTCTGAAATACAGGAAAACGAGAGAGAGAGAGAGAGAGAGAGAGAGAGAGAGAGAGAGAGAGAGAGAGAGAGAGAGAGAGAGAGAGAGAGAGAAAGCTAACTCACAATGTACATTACATTAAATTAACTAAAACAAGACAAAATAAAAAGGATAGACCTCTTCTGTAAATGTCTACACTGAGTAAACAAATTAAGTCTACAGGCTGTGTTAGTGATACTCACAAATCAGAAAGCTCTCTTACAGCAGGAAGTAAAAGAGAAAAAGATGTATGTTTGAGCAGATTCAACTCAACTCTGTTCAGTGGTCAGAGAAACCTGGTGTGCAACACTTGTAATTCTTTTTTAGCTACACCAGTTGATTGTATGGCTTAATTGTTCTCAGGCTCACTTGTAAGTCACTTTGGTTAAAAGCCTGTGCTAAATGACAAAATGTAAGTGTTAAACCAGAAGCCTATAATGCATTAATTGAAGCCTATCTGAATACAATATGCTGTGGATAAAAACCTCTGCTGAATGACTAAAAGTGTTGACAGCCTGTTGTTGTACTTAATATAAATAAAGTATGAAAAAACTAATAAATAAGATATCTCTCTATCCATCTATCTATCACTATCTCCTCAGTCAGATACTGTGTTATTAACCACAAGCTCAAAGCAGTGATACAAACAGCACTATTACTGTACAAGTCCCAAGTCCCACTGACCTCTGGCCAGCCTTCATCTGGGACCACTCGGTGGCGAACCTGGCAGTGGCCCTCAGAGAGCCCCTGCTTTGAACACTTTGACTCCCAGTATATCTCCAGGGGCGCCAAGTCGTGCCGAGTGATGGTGGGAGTAGCTGGTTCCACTACACACACACACACACAAAAAACAGACACAAACAGGGACTTAATGGAATTATAAATGACAGGGAACACCGCCTAACAGCAGAAAATGAGAAGACCACAAAATAAACTTTCTATTAGACAGAACACGCAGTTGCTGTTGCGTGAGGATACAAATAAAATCTAAAATATTTATCTAAAATAAGATAAACAGCCACATGTGTATAGGGTTAGTCATTAAAGGCATTACATTCAGGTGTGTCATGAAATAATCACAAAAAGGACATTTCAGACCCAGCTGCTCCCTGGTACCCAATGGGACAGTGGTGCCCAGGAATGACTCACTGATGTTGGCTGTGTTGAAGGTGGACCATGGAGAAGAGGCAGAACCATGCTGGTTCTTGGCCTCAACCCACACACTCAGCTCACTGTGGCTGGACACCAGCGTCGGCGGAATATACGCACTTGTATTATTCCCCCTGACCCTCTGCTCACTGTTACACAGAGGAGAGGAGATGAGAGAAGAGGAGAGGAGAGGAGGGAGAGGAGAAGAGAAGAGAAAAGAGGTAAGGAGAGGAGGGAGAAGAGAGGAGAGGAAAGGAGAGGAGAGGAGAGAAGAGGAGAGGAGAAGAAAAGAGACGGAAAGGAGAGGATTAGAGAAGAGAAAGGGGAGGAGAATAGAAAGAGTAGATCAGACGAGAGGGAGGAGAAGAGATAGTAGAGGAAACAAAGAGAGGAGACCAGAATGAAAACATAAAGAACTCAGTACTCCATCACACTCCAATGGCAGTAACAACATCATAGTCATTATAATGGAGTCGCTTTGGGCTGTATTGTTCAGCAGGGATGCTGTACCTGCTGTCAGCAGACTTCCAGTGTAAGGTGTAGATGGAGGGGGTCTTGGAGGGAGGCCCTGGGTCCCAGACGCACTGGATGGCTGAGCGGAGCATCATGCCTCCATCCTCCTCATAGGCTATATGGCACTCGGGAAGAGAGGGGGGAGGCGGACCACCTGGACATTAACACATGACAGTTGGTTGGAGGGAACCAAAACATCATTCACATGTCCATGAATCAACTTTCTCAACATTGTATTGCTGTGGGTTTGCTGTGGGCTACAATGAATGTTTGTTAAAACAAATGTACAACATTTTACAAATGTATGCTGTTCATGCTTTTAACATTAAGGCATTTCCTATATTATACTGCTATATTGAGGTCATAAGAGTCATTAAGTAATACATGTAATTGCCATGCTCATAAGAACGCATAAGACTCATACCTTATATGACGATTAGTCAGAAAAGAAACAAATGACTAAAGACACAAACCGAAATCTTTCATAACTATTCACTTGTGCATACAAACAGTTAAGATAAGGTCCAGTTATACCAGGAAGCAAACACTTTTAATATGCATCCTTTCTTTGATTGTTGGTTCTCCTGTGTGGTAGAAACAGGCCTGGGACATCATATCTGACCTGTACAAGGATCTGTTTGTGTACCTGGCGTCCATTTTACAATATATTTTATTCAAAAGTCTTCTAGGTATCCATAAATAAAGTAGCTCAGCTTAGTAATAGCAAGAGCAGGAAGACCTCAAAATATTGTTACCTTGTTGGGCTAGACAGCTCTTCATGTTGTACATAGTGTTTGGCACGATGACCAAAATGATTGAGAGAAGCCATCTGTTGCCAAGTCTGGCCATGGACACTAGGTCTTGTGTACCTTTATTCACACACACACACACACACACACACACACACACACACACACACACACACACACACACACACACACACA
>JAOPJO010000088.1:10392110-10413400 GCA_027123675.1 Molva macrophthalma
TATATTAGTCAAACATAATGTCGTCATAGGCATAATACATACTATCTCCTCTAACAGACATGCATTTCAGTTTTCTCGAAGCTCTGCGGCCTGGTGTCTTCTACATGGCATCACTTGCTTCGGACAAGCATGGTCTTTGTTTTTGTTACCGTCACGGGATCTACCGCTAACACAGCTGAATATACATCACTTGCCATGCTCCACCCCATAAGAAAACCTGACACTTTTTTTTATAGTGCTCCAATTTTACTTTGTACAAAAACATACTGATAAAAAATAGAGGAAAAGAAGGACATTCAGTGGCAGTGTTTTATGAATTTGGTCTAAGCTCTAAGTATGCTTGTGCCTTTGGAGGTGGTTGAGTGCTATTGAGATGTTTTTAATTTTAAAAGATGTAAATTAATGAATTAAATAATTTTAAAAATTGTGTTCTGTGTCTTTTTTTTCACCCTTTCACCCATTGACTTTGTCTTCTGCAGAAAGAAATATGTTTATGTAACACAATATCCTGTATGCAATTTGTTTCAAAGTTTTAAACGTTTCTTCACAGTATGTGCAAAAACACCAGCATCCTGTGTTGAAAATACAGATGCAGTTTGCTGACATTCGGTACAATTGTGCCACACACATTACTCAATGTGTAGAGAGGTTGGAAATAATAAAATCAATTCTCATTCGACACATTGCCAAGATCGACACATTGATTTAAATGTATTTGTTTTTATTATTCCTACTTTGCAGTAACATGCAGGACATGTCCCAAATAATCACATTATGTTTGTATTTGTTAGCAGACTATGCATTATTGATTTGACCAACTAAATAATTCACAGTGAACCATACATATACACCTACTCTACATTTTAATATTAAACTAATCGTTTTGTAGAATTGAACCAGGACAGTCATTGTAATGAATATGAGTTGTACATTTAAATGACACATGCGCATGAAACATACACGACTGTATAAAACTACCTAGTTTCAAACATAACCGACAGAGGCGCAAGTGGTTGCTTTCCTTGGCGGAATCCAGTTTTGTGATGGGCGAAACCCGTCTCTGTGATTGGTCAAAATGTTAGAGTCAAAGGTTACGTATATTTGGCGCGGTTTGTGCGTGCCCAGTCAGACTAGTACGGCGCGAAATAATAAACTTAGTCAAGCAAGTAATATTTTGATGTTAGCTGTTGGCATTATTGGATATATAAGTTACGAATTTAACGTTTGTACTATATATTTTACGCCGGTGTCTTCTGTTGGAATAATGTTTCCACCGTTCTGTAAATTAATTTGTTGAGCGTAAGATGACTAAGTCAGCTGCTTTGAGAGGGACGTCTAGCAAATTATGGCTACGCTAATTCCTTGATTATTTTTATTACTGGATTAGAACTCCGATATCGTCAAGAAATGGGCATCGCTATTATCGTTTTTTCAGAAATACGGAAACATAAATAAAGGGACAGAGACGGCAACGAAGCCACAGCATTCCGACTGGGTAAGTCGTCTTTGTATTTGAGTTGTTTCTTTTGCGGTCATTTGTTTATCTATGGCTACTCGATAAAAGCGCCTCTGAATTGTCAATACCAGGGATTTTCATCTTGTAAATGTATTTGTTGCATACGTTTTAAGTCAATGCCATTGTTATCATCCAATATAATCATGGCAATTAGGAATATATAATTACCAACAATAGTTGTTCCATTTCGAATAGGACTATCTCAATAGTTAGTCCTATAGTTTCTATCTCATCTAAGACCATTCAGACTATTGATATTCTTTGTTGAAGCGTTTGTTTACTAATTGAACGACCTCTTTATCTCTCTTTAGGTCCTCGAAAAACAATGGCTGGGGTTGTGGCAATGGCGGCTGTTATTGAGGACTTTGAGACTCAGGTATTTTTTTATTATTATTAACGATGTTCACACACGTAGCCTGTTTGTTGCTGTATTCTAAATCTCTTGTTTTTCGACCAAACCTATAACTGCAGCCGTGTAAGAAACCCCGCAAAGATGGTGATAGCCCTGGTGCAAAGACAATCACAAACTACTTCTCCCCTGTTCCGAAGACCGTGGACAAGCATTTCTCTCCTCCTCGATCGAGCAACATAATGGACTACTTCAGCCGTAAACCTCCGTCCTCGTCCAAGGAGACAGGCAGCCCCCTGGAGCAATCCAAGGAGAACTGTCAAAGGCTACAGTCCACAGAGAAGCAAGCGGGAGCGACACAGCTTCCTGGAAAACCTTCCCAGAGACAGACAAAACGTAAAAGCAAAGTTGCCAGGAAGCTCCAGAAAAACGAAGCTGTCACTAGTTCAGTCGATGAGAGCGGTGAGACGATGGGGGAACCTGTCAGAGGTCGTGATTCCCCCTCCATGCTGTGCAGCGATACCGGAGCTCTGCTCGACCAGCCCTGTGCTGAGAGTTTGACAGTTGACAAACTCTCAGACGGACGAAACACAGAGACACAGAGCGCTGGCCCGACTCAGAAAGACGGAAGTCGCAATGGTGGCCTCAAAAGTGGGAAACGTGCAAAGGTTAAGCCTAAGTCTAACGATATAAATGGCCTGTCGCCGGTAGGGCCCCTGAAAGATAAGGCGAAACCGGTGAGATCCCGGGGTAATCCCAGGAAAAATAAGACCAAGGAGGAGAAGCCACCACCAGCGGTGCCCGATGCAAAAGAGGTGGAGCAGTCCCTGTATGACGTGAGCATGGAGGTCAACGTGGATGAATACTCGCAACTTAACCACAGTACTGTCACAGTCTCCTTTGAGGACTTCCTACAAAGTCAGAACCAGGGGGACGGAGCAGAGGAAGTGGGGGATAAAGGGGAGGACATTTCGGAGGTAGAGGAGATGGACACTGCAGGCCAGTTGGAAGTTGCTCTCACAAAGGAAAAAACTGAGACCAGTCATCAGAACATCTCTCCCCGGACCCTCACCTTTCAAGCGGAAGTGCACGCTGTCTCGATGGAGCCAGTGATATCTGCCAAGAGACTGGCCTCCATCTTCACCAAAAGGAAAGAAGCAGATTTCAGCTTGTCCCCTCCAGCACCCACAGAGCACTCCCCTCCATCTCCTACTACTTTGCCTCCCAAGCGGAAATCCAATGTGGTTCTGCAAGAAGATGACCTGGAGCTCGCCGTGGTGGAGAGCGTCTCCACACCTAAATGCAGTCAGGCGGAGCGGAAGCAGTTCATGGCTGCCTTCAAGCGGCCGGGCCCTGACAGGGCCAAGCCAGGCAAGAGCCAGGCCAAGCCGAAGCAGCCCGCGGAGACAGCTGCCAATGAGGGGGAGGAGGAGGCCACAGTGGAGCCGCCGGGGACCCCTTCAGATGCCCCAGCAGCCGTAGAGGAGAACACCAGGGCCAAGAAGAAAACCGCTGCGAAGGGGAAGAAAAAGGCCTCGAAGAAGAAGGAGGTGACCCCCTCGCGTGCCCCTGCTGCCTCCACACCAGAGGAGGAACCCGAGGCTGCAGTTGAAAGGACTGAAGCCACCACCACAGCTGCTGGTGATGCCTCCACGCTGCCAGTGAGGAGGTCCAAAAGAGAGGCTTTACCCAGGCAGGCACCTGACACAGAGAGGGCAGCGCATGTCCGGACCTCCAGGCGCCAGCAGAGGGGAGAGATGGCGGACCTGCCACAGGACAGCCCCCTTCAGATGTCCACGCCGAAGTCATGCCATAGGTCCAAGCACAGCATGTATAAGGCCGATTTGGTTTGTCCACCTGACAAGAGAGGAAGCCCGATCAGGTATTTTATTTGTTAATCATCACATGTTGTTGGAATTGTAAAATATGGAATTCATAGGGTCATCCAGGCTGTAACAGATTCATTTTTTTAATGAAATGAAATGAATAGGATGTAAAATGTATATATGGTTTTCTTTGCACTTTTAGGATCAAATTTACCAGAATTCAAAGAAACGCGTCGAAGGGTCGGACTGATTTGGAAAAAATCAGTCCTCTTGCATCTAAGGTAGGGTTATATTTTTATACCTTTATGTCATACCTCCATATCACAAACACATTCCAAAGCAAGCTAACAGCCCATGATTGCATTAATCTCATCTAGACACCAGTTGCATCCAAGAAGAAGACCCAAGCCAAGAGGTTGGTGGAGAGGGCCAAGGTGATCCAGCAGCAGAGCAAGAAGACGGCGATGCTGGCTGAGGAAAAGACCTCTGTACGGCGCTCCTCCAGGTCACAGGCCATCACCAGCAAGGCCTACGTTGAAGATGAGGTACCGTCTATCAGTAGCGCCAGGCGATAGTTCAGTGTAAAATGCAGATGTTTATTACTTATTGTTGATACAGATGTGTTTTGTCATTCCATCTCAACACTACACATTCATACACTGCTTTGATTTTGTACTCTATTATGTGCGTGATTGAGCTGTTTTGGGTAATGTAAGGTGTGTGTTTGTTAGGATTCAGTCATATACATGAGGAACGCCCAAGCGACTCCAACTGTTTCTGAAAAGTCACCCAAGAAAAAGTCCAAACAACGGCTACGCAGCCTGAATGATGTTCTGGGGAAAGCTACAGCTCAAGGTGGGTCTCTTCTTGCTTGTTGACAGACCCATGGCCGACATCATCAGACCACAACACTGGATTTAGACAGAACACAATGGAAGTTACACCATTATGTTCAAGTGGGAGGTAGTTTCAATATCATAAATCCATAAACATGGGTCTTGACGGATAACAAAAAAGCGGACAGTGCCGTTTAACTTTAACCTCATTAGAAACGTCAAAGTTGTTCTGAGTAACTCCCATTGCACAAGCACTTATTGATAATTTAGCAGACAAGACTCCCAGTTTCATACTAATCTTCTCCCACTTGTTGATTATCAAAGTGTTTTAACTGTGTAGTTAATTTTTATAAATAGCACCAATGCAGTCTTGACTGGACACTTTCCCAGTGGAGTGAATGTAAATGTGACTCAAAGTGTTGTCTTGTTTTCTTTCAGCCTCCAAAGTGGCCCCTCTGTTCCAGGACAGGAAGTTGGGAAGGCCGTCAGCAGTGGTGTCCATATTCGAAGAGGGCAGCCGCGAGGGCTCGGAGAACTCCCTGGACGACGAGGTGTGCCGTGCCCGTCGCCAGTTCCTCAAGAGCGGCCTGCCAGACTCCTTCAAGAAGCTGATCGTCAAGACAACGGCTACCATGGAGGCCTACTCCCTCTCCTGCTCCTCCTTCCATCCTGTGGTGCACGTGCTGCAGACTCCTAAGGGTACAGCCTCTCCTTCTCCTCACCAGGGCTCCTCCATCCCCCAACAACTCCTCACTACCCTAATAAGATGGCTCTTCTGTCTGCCTCCCTCTATAAAAAATTGAATTTGATTGTTCAGTAGAGCTGGCGTCGTTGTCAACCTGAAGCCTTATCGATATCTAGTTTTATCCATATCTGTAGCGCTTGCATTCATTGGAGGTGAATCAGTAAGATGCCACAAAGGAAAATAGTATAGCAATAGCTCATTGTTGTTGTTTGATACACCAGCCAGCTGTATGCATGACTGTATATTGTTGTGTGTTTTAACAGATTGTCCTCTCTGGAGTTTACCGTGGCCTGTGTCCTCCTCCCTGCGTTCTGTGAAGGACAGCTGGTGTCTGCCGTCAAGCCCCGTCCTAACTCATGAAGGCCTGCTTCAGCTTACCACTGCACCGGCCCAAAGAGCCTTATGTGATTGGGTAGGTTGACGTTACATATATTTTTTTTACATTTCATTTATAGTCTCCATATCTTTTTTTGCTCATGCACGGCAACTATAAATTTAATTGAAGCAAGTATTTAATATGAAGCTTAGAAGGCTTCTCTGAGTCTACTTTGCCTGTGTATTGATTATACATTGCACTTGACACTGGACTAATCTAGATATGTATATAGCTTAGGAGATAGTCATTCATTTCTGTGTACCTTGACGTCCATTTGCAAATTCAGCTCAACTTTATTTGTGTAGCACATTTTATACATCTTGTATTTCAATGGGCTATACAAAGTAAAACATGCAATAATTCTGATTAATATAATAAAATACAATTGTAAGTGTTTGTTTAACAATCCAAGTAAAGGTAATCAAATTTAAAAATCTAATGGCCCTCATGCTTCCCCCAGGGTTCTGGCCAGAGGCCGGAGCTCTCTGACCAGGTCCGTCAGCTCCTCATGGAGGAGGTCAGCTCCTCCGATCCCTCCTTCCCCGCCCAGAGGTTCTTCATGCGCTTCCTCAATAGACGCGACCACCATCTCCAGCAGACCACTGCCACGGGTCAGTAAATAATACCAATCATTTAAATGAAAGTTGATTTATATAGCGCCTTTCAAAACGTGCTACAAAGTGCTTTACATTATAAAAGACGGACTCTTAGAACCATAAAAATTGTAATAAAATGGAAGAGGAAATACTAGGCTAGCGCAGCATCGATGGACATTATTCCGCTTTGTTCTCTTCTTTGTTCTTGCTTAATAGAGAACCATGTATCATGTATACATGTGATGAAAAAAACACGACTACTGTTTAAGAATGTTCATTAGATAAATCATAATTATGCAATGTATATTTTGATGTAACAAAAGATTCAGGTATGTCGGCCATTTCTCTATCCTTTACTATGATAATAATACAACCATATTACTATGTTATTCTTGGAGAACTAAGTGCTCACAAGCCAAAGAACATTAAAGCAACACAAAAAGTGAAATGTGATCATGTGTGTTGTTTCAGAAACTGCCACGCCAGGATCTTTAGCAGAACCATTGGGGGGGAAGAGGAAAAGGGCGACTGAAGGGGAAACCCCTGGGAAGCTGGCTAAGAAACAGAGGTCCGTCTGCACCAAGGAAGATGACCAACACACCATTCCCACACCAGAGCCTGAGCACTCCAAGAGGGGAGGTTGTGGCAGGGGTGGTCGTGCCCAGAAACGCAAGCTGCAGAAGGAGGAACAGGAACTTAAAGCGCATACTGCATTGGAGACTGCTTCTACTCCGGCTCCTGCCCAGGTGGGCTCTGTGATTGTGCTGGACGACTCTCCTCTGGCTGGCAGCGACGGCAAGGAAGGTGAGGGAGGCGGTCCATCTTTCCTCCACATTGAGGGATGGGACTTCACAATACTGATGTACTCTCCCTCATTCTTATCAGTTGACCAGTATTCATCATTAAATGCAATTGATTATATCAGAATATCATTAAGTTTGCAGCCTTTCACACTTATTTGATCATGATTTTTTGTGTTTCCCAAAATTATAAATGGTTTTGGTTGTGGACACAGCAGTGCAACAGTATTTATAAAGAGTCCAGAAAATAATCAACACTGTATCCCAAATTTAAAATGAAAACGTATAGCTGTAGTATAGCTGTTACTGTAAGTTCAGTACACAAAAATGATATTCTCCTATTCTGATACAAATCACAGTGCTTGCAAAGAAATGTAAAGTGTTGTGTTAAGTTGTTTTAAAAAACGTTCCTAGATGTAATGAAGGAGGATCTGTTGTGGACTGAGAAGTATCAACCTCAGCACTCCAGTGACGTCATCGGCAACACCGCCTCAGTCAGGAAACTGCACAGGTCAGTTGATGGGCTGCACGGCCTCGGTCTGCTCTGCCTACGTCTGCTCTATCTCTGTCTGCTCTACCTCAGCCCATATGTCCACCCTACTTCTGTGTACCAGTGTGTCACTAAAGCACAGACAACAGACTAGCATTGTCAGTGGTGAAATGTACAGGAAATCTCCCTTTTGGCTGTAGATCTTGTCGTTCTTTAATCTAGAGATTAGTTATCCTATGCGTCACAGTCAGCGCTTTATCGCAGACTTTTCTCATGGAGCTGGGCTTGGTTCTGTTAAACCATTTAACTGTTTAATGCAGAATTTGGCTAACATTATACTAACAACCCTTCTATGTGAGGGAGTCCCCCAATGTCAATGCTGGGGTGCCACGATCATGGTTCTGCCACTCATCCAGTTAGTAGGAGTACTCTGACATCACTGAAGTGAAGCCATCTGAGCTGTTGTCTGTCCTCCAGCTGGCTGAAGGAGTGGAAGCTACGCACTGCCCGAGAGGAGAGGAAAAAGCAGAAGGAGACCAGACCAGAGGAGGGCAACGGTGAGAGACGCAAACCTTCTGTTTTCTACTTTTACCTGACATTTACCCGTCTCCTCTTTTACTGCTCTCCACATATGCCATTGTTGTACTGCTGTGGGTTGTACTAACGGAAATATAATCTATACACTTAAAAATACTCTATTACAAAATACTGTCACAAGGACTTAAACACCTTCACGTCTGGTGGTAAGGACCTTTTATATCACAAACCGCCCAGTAACGCCTGGTGGTCCTTTCTGTGTTGTCCTCCAGACTCAGACTGGGACTGTTGCGAGGACTCCTCCCAGGAACTGGAGGACAGGCTGTGCAACACTCTGCTGATCACCGGACCCACCGGGGTGGGCAAGACCGCTGCCGTCTACGCCTGCGCCCAGGAGCTGGGCTTCAAGGTACGCTCAGCAACTGCATTTTCCTCAATGGCTGTGGTGGTCCCAATGTCATGATGGGAGAGCAGTCTTCCTCTGTGTTTGCTCTGCATTGTTTGTCACTATAGTGATAGTGATATTTCCCAACATTAAACAGCTATTCCATAACAAACAGAGCTTGACAGGTTTTATTTAATGTAAAGCACTCTCAAAGATCTGTTTTGGAGACCAAGACAGCCATGTGAATCCAAAATGGCACCACTTTTCTTAATGCTCTACGCTGCTAAGAAAAAACTCTACATGGCATCTTAGTGTAGTCTTTAACATTAGGGGGGGCAGCAGTTTTTCCCATACATGCATCCAGTAGTGGCACAGTTCCACCACTAGATTACGAGCACCACTGCAATCAGCCCTACAGAAAAACAGCTGTAGATCGCTTTTGATGCTAGTATCTGACATCATCCTCCTCCCGGTAGGTGTTTGAGGTGAACTCATCGTCCCAGCGTAGTGGCAGGCTTATCCTGTCCCAGCTAAAGGAGGCCACTCAGTCCCACCAGGTGGACATCCAGGGGGTCAACGCCCACAAGCCTACCTACTTCAACAGCTACAACACCAGCAACCCCACTGGATTCACCCGGCCCGGCTTATCCCCCAGTAAGAACCACAGTTGGTCAGGACGGCAACCATTAACTCTGGTTGATTAGACAAGATAAGATGTTCTCTATTAATCCAAGACAGGAAATGATTGCTTCGTTTTCATCTCAGTAATAAAAAAAATATATACTAATTATTAAAAACTGATACTTTGTTTAGTGTCTTGTTAACTATTTATACTATACCTTATTTCAATTATTATTATAAATGTATAAAATGTGCATTGTCTAAGAAGGATCTGATGGAAATGATTTCTCTCGTCCTCATAGGGAAGGTGAACTCTCCTCGCAGAGTGGTCTCCTCCCCCAGTAAGCACCCCCAGTCCCCGAAGGGAGCAAAGCGGGGTTCCCTGGCCCCGACTTCCCTGGCCAGCTTCTTTAAAATGGGACGACCTAGTGGCAAGACGGAGGCGGCCATGTCGAACAAGATAACTCAGCCCCCTGGTAAGATGCAATGCCTCTTTAAGCATGAAGACTGCTGCTGTCAAATGCCAATATCTACTCTGAAACCATAATAATGATAGCAGTGTACCATTGGGAATTGAACCCCAAACCCTGGCTTTGTTAATGCCACAGCTCTACCCAATTGAGCTTCAGTTACACAACGAGACATTACACCAGATCATAACACCATTTACTCTGTCCTCCAAAGCGGCTCCAAAGAAATCCATAAAGCGCGCTGAAGATTCAAGTAAGATGAAGGAGCCGGTGGCAGCCAGTGGTGCCGGCGGCGGCGTTAAGGAGTCGTCTGGCAGCGGCGAAGAGCAAAACAAGAAGACGGCCACCTCGCTCATCCTCTTCGAGGAGGTGGACGTGATCTTCGATGAGGACTCCGGTTTCCTGGCGGCCATCAAGACCTTCATGACTACCACCAAGAGGCCGGTCATCCTCACCACCAGCGGTCAGTAGATGGTTTAGTACAGTGTTGTAGGCTGCTGTCCCCACAGTGGTTAGTAGATGGTTTAGTTAAGTGTTTTAGGCTACTGTCCACAGTGGTCAGATGGTTTAGTACAGTGTTTTAGGCTACTGTCCCCACAGTGGTTAGTAGATGGTTTAGTTAAGTGTTTTAGGCTACTGTCCACAGTGGTCAGATGGTTTAGTACAGTGTTTTAGGCTACTGTCCCCACAGTGGTTAGTAGATGGTTTAGTACAGTGTTTTAGGCTACTGTCCCCACAGTGGTTAGTAGATGGTTTAGTACAGTGCTTTAGGCTGCAGTCCCCACATTGGTTAGTAGATGGATTAGTACAGTGTTTTAGGCTGCTGTCCCCACACTAGTGCTGGCTTTTGGGCTAGGCAGTGTTATGAAAATCGCAAATCTTGATGGGATACGGGACTTTAGTCCAATGTAATAAACCCTAAAATATTCAACAAAATTTGAAAGATTGTACATTTGTTTTATTGATTTTTAGATCCCCACTTCAGCACCATGTTTGATGGCTACTTGGAGGAGATTCACTTCACAACGCCCTCTATGGTGAGCCAGAACATTACACAGACATTTTTAGAGTAGGAACTTCCAAATTCCATCCAAACCAAATACCATTTCATATTTTATTATATACTATTTAGTAATTTACTAGACTCTTATTTGAAGCGACATGCAGTGAATTCAGATATACTGTATGCCATTAATGGGCAGATAGGTATTATGCAGTCTCCAGACATTGGGGTTCGAACCAAGAATATTTCAGCTGGTTATCTTGAAGGCCAAAGCACACAAAGCCTGAATTTGCCTTGAATTTGTAATAGAGTCAAATCATTTTTAACGGAGGAAAGGACACATAATGTACTCAAGTCTATTTTCAATGCAAACATTTAAAAAAGAGTAATTATTTTGCATCCGTCCCGACACTGCCGTGTGCTTTGGGCCTTAACACTCTAACCACCACAAGACCATCCTGCCCACATCAATTTGAAAATCGAAACATGGGGTTGAAAATGGTTCATTAACAGGTATTTTGTCTGCTTGCTGGCAGGTAAACGTGAGCAGCTACCTACGTCTGTTGTGCCTGACGGAGGACACGAGGACAGACACCCAGGATGTCTCCACCCTACTCAGCCTCAATAACTGTGACATCAGACAGAGCCTGCTGCAGCTGCAGTTCTGGACCCGCAGCACTGGGGGGCGCCACAGAGCCAAACAATCAGACCAATTGGATGGCATTGGTGAGTCATCCATGTGTATCTATCTGGGAGCTCTGTGGTTGGTGGTTCGGACACGATCATTTTGGAAATCAAAATGTTAAAATGTCTACTTGTTGCTATGGTAGTGTTCTCAGAAGGGTCTGGATGATCCTGGATGTACAGGTTATTAGGAGAGTTTTGGTAAACTGCTTTAAACAAAAAGAAAATTCAGACCCTACACATAAAGAAATATCAGGTTTTTTTTAATATATTATAAAACTGCATACATTTTAATACCATGACCATCTCTATGATCAAGGAATAAATGTGAAGTCCGGGTCTGACTCAGTATCTGCTGTCGATAACCTCTTCTACATTCTGTTGAAGTTCATAACTGTCTTCCTGATTTAGTGTACTTTCCTGTGTTGTCAGCTTCAAAAGCAGAACTGAAAATCAAGGAGCCAGCGTGTGCGTCATCATGGGGTGGCAGCGACCTACCAGACCTCCCTCTGCGGGACACGGGCTGTGCTGAGAGCATGCTGGGCCTACGTAACATCCAACCCCAAGGCAGTGTCCAGGACCTGCTCAAAGTAAGCTGAGACAGTACTTTATTGATCCCAGGCGGGAAATTCGGGGGGCCACAGCAGCAAGTACAGGATAACAGTAGATGTAAGAGAGATACAAATTGAAAATAATATAAAATGTCAATTACCCAATAACTTCAAGTTCAAGTTTTATTTAAGTATGTATTAGAGAAGTAGAAAGGTAGATGCAAATAAAAGTAAACTTTATGAGGTTATAGTCTGCACTAGGGATGCAACGATTATAGATTTTGATGGCACGATTATAGTCTGAGGAAAAAAACGGTCTGACGGTTTCACGATTATTATACATCAATTATTTCACAACACTATGGATGTATAAAATCACATGAGCATTCCCTAAGAGGTTCTATTGTATAATTTCCCCACAAAGTTTCTATTTTTTCTTATTCATTTTTTATCTATTTAAATTAATTGATCGAATTTTACATGTGGCCTGAGAAAATCCTTTCTATTGTTTTTTTTGTTGTTACAGTTTTAGTAAAAAGGAAGAAGGGAATTGAGAACATATCTTATGCAGGTGTTATTTATCACTGCACTTAATTAGATCCCATGGTATAATGTTGATAGCAGTTAGCGCTACAAGCGAACGTTTACTTGAACTGCGGGACATGAATATGTAGGAATATGCCACATATCCGCATCGCGGCTGATGTAAATAGTTTTGACGTGACAATTTCGTCCGCGTTTCTCCGGCATTTTCGCATTGTTTATTTGCTATGCATCAGGTGTAAAAGCACCTTTTGCCCTAACTTTTTTTCAGCAAGTTTTGCAGATTTGATATGTCGTCTTGAACAACCCCCTGGTCATTCTTTGTGTATCCAAAATACTCCCACACTAACGACTACAGGCGTTTTTTGGGTGGATGAAAAGCTTCAATGTTTGGTCCGTCAGTAGCCCCCCTCAAACCCAAATGTCTCGTGACAGCATGTGCCGCACGGCTGTTGAAGCTGGTGCATCGCTGGCAATTTTCTGTTTGTTTAAATTTCCTCACTGTGCAACTGTTGTTCATCGAAATATAATGTACTAATGTCCCTTTTGAGAGTGAGACCAGAAACACTTGGTGTAGCTAAGCCTTTACGGTTACCAAACCGTGACTTTTTAATAGCACGGTTAATAGTGACACCGGTTAATCGCTGCATCCCTAATCGGGACAGCGGTGAACTATTTCCCAAAACTTGGCCATAGAATGACAGACATGAACTAGTCTTTACCCATCTCTGGAGACATTGACCGTATATACTACTTTATTGAAACTATACACAAAGTGTGTGTGTGTGTGTGTGTGTGTGTGTGTGTGCGCGTGTGTGTGTGTGTGCGTGCGCCTATTACCACACAGCTAGCATCCAAACAGCTAGCTAGGCCTTATTCACACTCAGCTAAACCACATTTAGGACAGATTTCTGTAGAAATTGTTGTTTTTTTAGGATGATTGTCCTTGTGCATGGTCCTCGCCTATAGTTGAACTTTATGGTGTTATCAAAGGAAATATTAATTTCGTTTTTCAAAGAAATTCTAATTGATGAAAGTCAAATCAATAAACAAATGTCTTTTGTCCACAGCATCCACTGAAGGAGACTGCGGCATGCTGGGAGCTGGTGGCTGACTGCAGGCGCCGCAGGGTGGACCTGCTCTACTCCAACATGCACACCCTCCTCCCGCTGCCTGTCACCCAGCTCCCAGTGTCCACCCTGTCGCCCCTGCAAATGCCAAGCCAGCCCTGCCCTGCCCAAATGGACCCGTCCACCTCCGCCACCTCCTCTGCCCGGCCACGTTTGGAGGCCCCACCGCCCCACTCCAAGGCCCTGAAGCTGGCCGAACTGGTCGACGCCGTAAACGACGGAAGTCCGGTCAAAGTATCGCAGAGGATGAGGAAGCACAAGAGGCTGGCCAAGAAAGACCTGTTGCACTCGGACTCTGACTCTGAGGGCGACTTCCTCTCTCTTGCCAAGCCTGTGGTCACCGCTCAGGGCAAGGAGGAGGAAAGCGTCTGCGCAGCAGGGGCTCGGGACGCCCTTCATCCTCCACAGATGATGAGGAGGGAACCTCTGACTCCTAAGCAGAGAGCCATCAGCGGCCCGGTCTCTCGCGGCCTCGCCGCCATCGCTGACTTCCTGGACGACATGTCCTACATGGATGCCTGCTCACCGCAGGGGGGCGGCGGAGGGCAAGGCCGGGGCCCGTACATAGCACAGCCCCTGGCGCAGGTGAAGGATGGCATGGTGGACGAGGCCAGGCTGGAGGACCCCGGGCTCAGCAGCATGGAAGCGGAGCGGGCTGTGGAGATCCAGGCTGCCGTGGAGGCCCTGAGCTTCCAGAGGTGCCTGGGGGGCGTGACTGAGGCCCAGGGAGAGGCCCAGGCCCTGGGAGGAGGAGAGCTCGGGGAGCAGGCAGGGCTGGAGCTCAGCCTCCCGGTGGCTTCCCACCAGAGAGGGTTCAGCCTTACTCCTCATCCACCCTGCCAACCCAAGTGAGTCCATGTCTTCTCTGCTGTGTTCATCAATAACGTTTATTTGGTATATGTTGTACTTTCATAAGAATTGCTGTTGTGCCGAACACATTTTTCTATATTAGGTATGCATAGAGTCTTCATCTTTACATTTTCAATCTGATCAGGTCTTTCACTTACAGTATAACTTTTCACTTGTGATGACAATGAATACGATGACGATAACAGTTCATCATGTTTTTCTAATTAGAGACATCCTTCTTAACACACCTATAACATCAAAGCATCAAAAATTTATATCCAATGGACAATATATCTAAGATCACACTTTTTAACCAAACTATTGGTTGTCTCTGTGTTCCAGGCTGCTCCAGAAGTGCAGGGAGGTGTCGACCGGTCTGCTGTCCAAGGGAGTGTTTAATACGCTGGGCAGCAGACCCGAGCTCTCCCTGGAATACCTCCCCACCCTACGCACCATCTGCAGAGCCGAGCAGCTTAAAGAACAAGGAAAAGTGAAACGAAGGTGAGCACCCGTTTAGCAAGCTTCTGATGTCTGGACCGTGTCACAATTTTAAGTTATTGTTTTCAGAAATATACATTTGGCCCAACCACAATTTCCCCTCGGATAGTGTCACTGAAAATCTATTTATTTGTGGACTAAGATGTGTTTGCGTGACCTTGGCTGTTTGCAGGAGAATGTTTGTCCCTCTGTGCAGGAAGTGATTTAGTGCTTATCGCTGATGCCATCTGGTGCCTGAAAGGCACCCACGTTTAACTAATCAAGGGTGTGAAAAGAGCAAACCCAGGAAATGGAAACATGTTGCTTTCTAAATGCATGTATGTTAAAGTGCAACAGATGCAGAAGAAGCCTAAATGCATGCATCAGCACACACATAAACAATCTCACCCAGCTCATTCAGAAGGACATTTATTCATTATTTTTCTTCTGCTTAAGGTTTCTGCACTACCTCGACTTTATCCACCTGGGTCTCCCGCGGGACAGCCTGCAGCACCTGGCTGGGGACTTCCCCTGAACACCTGGACCCTAGAGCTCTGTTCTCCTTTAGCTGGCATCAGCTGCAACTGTAAATGTGAAGGAAGATGGGTTATTAAGTGTGCAGGGTTCTACAACGCCAGCTAGCCAATGACACCCGACCGGCAGACAATTCAGTCTCATGATTGGACACCTGGATTCAAGCAGGACAATGTTTGCAGACTATCATTTTTTTGTTTTTTGTTTTTTTAAGCCATAGGTGCAGCCCAATGAGTACACTTCAACACTTCCTACTTTTGGTTTTGTAAATGAAGCTAAACTGTTCAAAGTTCACTGTAAAAATGTTACATTTCTAATAAATAACAACCATGTGATGTCAATTTATACTATAATTGGTCTTAGTACTTGTATACATTGGTAATTTATAATTGTGTGTGTTCAAAGTAACAGATCTGGTGCAAATATGTCAAATAATTTTGTAAGATTGTGACCTGTAAAATAGTGTAAAAAAGGATGTTTGAATGTGACACATCAAAACTATTAAAAATGCATGTCAAGGTAGCCTATTATGTTGTACTCTTTAAATAAAGTTGACAAAAAAACGGATAACTTTTGAAGTCTACATACTTTCTCAGATGGATGTAAGCAGTGTGTGAAGAACCTGGTGGCCATCGGGGGCTACCCTCTACCCAGTGTTAGGAATGCTTACAAACAATACCCGTGGAGGCTCCTGAGATGGCCACTTGGAGGAGAAAATTAGCCGATTTCTGCGCACGCGAAAATTGTTGACTTGCTAAAATTAAATCGTAATTTAGAGAAAACCGGTAAAAAGTCTGTTTTTGCCGGTCTCCGCCAAAGAGTTTATGAAAATTGTACTTTGCTCCGAATTCAAGTTGGGTTATTTTCGTGACGAAAATCAACGTCCTGACGAGGGACTCGGGCGGAGTGATGTGTGGGGACCCGTTGTGCTCCGTCTGGGGAGCGGTTGATGATAGCCGTATCCGAGAGAAAGTTAAGCTTCTCGGACACTTGTATGTTTCGTTTTCTAAATGACACAACCTTTGGATTGCGCACCATTTGCAATAGCGCCACCCATGAAAGATGGCCATGCCAGAAACAAGCGTGTATTCAATAGCAATACCGTAACAATATTTTTCTGTAGCCTATTCATATTTGTGAATAAATGTTTTACAATTTGAAAAATGAATACTAGACAAAGCATGCTCTGAAATACAATTGCAAGTGACGAATCACACATCATTATCACCACAACATTTTGCTGTTGATCTTTCAGGGGGTCTAAAGTGTCAATCAAGGGGTCTAGAATTACCCACCTCCACTGTATTTCGCACCCTGGATGTAAGTTATTGTGGTCAATCGATCCAATCGAAAAAGATTACAACAAAAGTGGGCGGTCACATAACCACACGCGACATGTATTGTGACATGTCTGTGGTAGCCCTCCCGTATTTCGATGTAGACGAAGTCGGCAACTTGGTTTTAGAAACATTAGAAATATCTGATAGACGATCATGTGGAATTACAAAACCATTCCACAATACACACTGATCAGTCTTTAAAATACAATGGCAAACGAGCGTAACAATAAGATTTTACTGGAAATGGTCAAACAGCCAGCAAACAGTCGATGCGCCGATTGCGGCGCTTCTGGTAAGAGATTAATTATTCAAATTCATTATCAATTTCACTGGACGTGATTAATCCTGCATGACTTACTTTACAAACTTCTCGCTTTTAATTCCTTAGATTCAGATTGGGTCTCTTATAAACTAGGGGTGTTCGTGTGTCTGCAATGCTCTGGTGTCCATCGTAACCTGTCGAGTCGCGTCAAATCAATTAGGCTGGACTTTTGGGAGGATGAACTGGTGGAGGTAATTGGTTAACATTGCTGTGTGTGTTCTTATGTTCACAGTGATCACATCTTTTGATTATTAATAAATGTATAGGCATACAGATTTATCCAAATGAGGCAATTTAATTATTGTATGTTCCCTTTTCTCGACCTGGACTGACTGAAGCTCATGAAATCTCAAGGCAACGCAGTTTCTAAAGACCTCTATGAGAAAAGTGTTCCACCCTACTACTATCAGCCCCAGCAACACGATTGTGCGTAAGTATAATTTTAGGATTGTTTCCTTACGTTTCTAATGATGCACTGTCTCCTCGTAAAGTGGCAACAATCACTCTGCTTTCCTCCATGAAACCTGCTTGACCAACCGTAGATGTGAACGTGAAGTGAGCTTACTAAGGGAGGACGGAAACGGCACAGACTAGCCTAGATTTAAATTGCACTGCCACTACTACATTAACGGAATGTTTTGAGTCAGTAAAGGATTTGAAAAACGACGTTTATATAACGGTGAACTTTATGATTGGTAAAGAACATTAGGTTTATACCCAGCTCTTTACAACTGAAAGTCTATAATAAAATTAATTTCTATATCGAGCTAGCTTATGGCTAACTTTTGTCAATTTCTAGTGTCCTGAGAGAGGAGTGGATAAGAGCAAAATATGACCGGATGGAATTCACAGGAAAAACCAAGTACCCTCCACTGTCCTATACCACAGGTAAAGCTAGTTATGCTGCCGAACAGCTGCCTTCTTCATGTGTCAAACTGCTCTGTATTAAACTGCTTTACTCCTTTGAAAACAGTGGTATGAGGAATGCATTTCCTCAAATTCTGTCACACAATATAGCAATAAAAGCCTTTGCATGTGACCGCAACATCTACAGAACATCTATAGAGAAGTTGGTGTCTGACTATGCTTTCCTTGGTTTGCCACCAGGTTTCTATGAAGGGATGTTATGGAAAAAAGGGAAGGAGAATTCTCAGTTCCTGAAGAGGAAGTTTGTGCTTTCAGAGCGTGAATTTACTCTATTTTACTACAACAAGGATGACGTGAGTGCAACTTAGGTCCTATTCCTATAATTGTGTATGAGTGTCTGTATATATAAGTGATACAGTATATATGCATATGCTGGAAAATTAATTTCCTTTAATTCAATTTAATTCTATTCACCGCAATTCACAGAGTCCAGATATCAATCAGCTATAACCCAGTGGACCTCTGCTCCAAAATCTATAACTAATAGCAAATAACAGGAATCGTTATCGTCATAGTTGCTGTCAATTAACTCCCTCAACAGTGATTTTCTATTGTTCTCCCTTCAGGAGTCCAAAGGCCCAAAGGCCGTGATCCCCGTAAAGGATCTGAACGCCACATTTCAACCGGAGAAAATTGGCCACGCCCACGGCCTGCAGCTGACCTACCTGAAGGAGAGGGTCACGAGAAACCTCTTTGTTTACCACGAGCGCCCCGAGGTCAGGTCCTGCACGACATTCAAATGTAAAGAGATACTATAGGACCAGTCGCACAAATCAGGCTTTAGAAGGTAACCAAAGTTTGATGGCAGATGAGCTCAAATGCCGGTGAACGGGGTGTTTCACTTTCTTTCGCATCATAGTTGTTTCGACCAATCATGTTGCTTGAGGCGGGGATCTGTAGGTGCTTAATTGGAGAACATAAACTTTGCCAGCAGTTTTAAACTGTAAAAAAGTGTCTGTAAATCAACACCGTGTAGACTGGCCACTGTATAAATACACTTATTGGAATCCCCTTCTGAAAGCTTCATCCACTTGCAGGAATGAGTTTTCTTCAGTAGAATATCTCTATAATGAAACAAGAAACAAGGTGTCACTCCGCCCCTTGCAGTTTCTGGTTTCCGGTCAAGGCTCTGTGCCGTCTCCCTGTAGAAGTTATGCTGCAACATATTAGGAATGCTGGATTCGATATAATCATAGGACTATATGTTAATGTTTTTTTAAGTGGATTATCCAATCGCCAGCCCTTTGTGTGATAGGTGTCTGTGTGTTGTGTTTGTTTGTTGTTGTCTTTGTTATTCCCAGGAGATTGTCACGTGGTTCAACGCCATTCGTGCTGCTCGCTATGCCTACCTGAAAACTGCCTACCCCAATGTCCGTGACGAGGAGGTAGGCGACCGAAAATGTCTTGTCTTAATAGATTCCATGACAACCTGTTACTTTTGTTCTGGAAGTCACTTTGTCGATTTCTAGTGTATGGAAATGTTATGAAAATAGGTCATGCAGTTTTCTCAATATATTATCCACGTCAAGTAATTCATGCATAATCGGGTTACTACATCCATACTGCATTCAAGTGTATGAATGCATGTATAACTATATAATTAATGTAATGTGTTGTCAGTAAATACATCTAAAGTGAATGTTAATTATTATAATTATGAGACATAGAATAAGAATAACAAACTAGGACTGCAAGCAGTCACACAAGATATTCACAGCCCTGTGACTGCCCCAGGCCAGCCACCGCCCTTTTCCAACAATTGGCAGCAACACGTCCATAGGGAGCAATAACATCAGTGTCCCTAAGAGATTCTGAGTGAATCCTGGTCATTGGTAAAGAGCCAATGCGCATTTGTGGCCATTGGCGCTTATTTTGAGCATTAGGGCATAGCTTAGCATTTATTCGAATTGGCGCTATGAACTCATTTTTTTAGCTGTCGACCCACAATTTGAATCACTGCATAAGGGGGCTGGCCTCTATGTCCGCCAGTAGTTTCCAGTCCCTGACTACCTCTCAAATGTAACTGTGATTGATGAATATTGCTTTTTCACATAAATCGGCCATTTAGATTTTTTTCTAAATTCCAAATAATTTATTTAGTGAAGCATGTCCATAGATGTTGTGTACGAAATCTTGGGTCATTTGGCCTTTTGGTTGATTTTGGGAAGATTTTTGAAGTTTTCACGAAATATTCACTGTACAGCAAAATCTATCCTGACAGACATTATGGGTCCCAATGGCAAAAATGTTCAGCATGCAAAATAAGGCATGCACACCAAGTTTCAGAATTTTTCATAAATCGGGGCGGCCATGACGAGCGTTTACCTGAAACCGGAAGTTATAGCGCCCCTATGGGACTTTTGGCACCAAACTTTTTGGAGACCTGTTTACCGGGATATGTATATATACGCCAAATTTGAAAACTTTTGATTAGTCCATCGCGGAGATATAGGCATTACCAATCCGGAGTAATAAGAACTAGGACTGCAAGCAGTCCCACAAGGTATTCACAGCCCACGCACCGCCTATCCCAGCGGCCGCCATGTTCAAGCGAATCACAGGTGTAGTCATTACTCCTAGAGGCAACCATGTCTCTGGCAGGGGAGGGTCTTTGTTATTCACACGCACACACACACGCGCGAGCACACGCACACACACGCACACGCAGACATACAGAGAGACACACAAACTATGTACACATGTTAAGGGAGGGGTCCTCTATGTTCCTGGCAAGTTTCAAGTTCCTGCATCCTTCTTACGCGGACTTGCGATATAAATGGAGCATTAGCGCTTAGCTTAGCATTTTTTTGAGCTATCGACACAACATTTTTACACACGTGCTCAGGAGAGTGGCCTCTATGTGCATGGCAAGTTCTGCTTCCTTCTGAAGCTGACTTGTGGTTGATAGAATAATGTTCTCAAATGAGCATATATTGAATTTGCCATAACTCGGCCATTTCTTACACAATCAAAATCATTTCTCTCTTTCTGAATCAGGCAAGTCCATAGATCATGAATATGAAAACTATTTTTAATTTGACGTTACAAATCAAACAGACTTTTCACAATTCACTCTGTTCTTCTGATAAATCCGGCGTCATGTTTGAAAAAGCAGAACTCTGATTTAATGAAATCACATGTTTTTTTGCATTGATGTTCTGCAGTGTTTCAGGATGTCAAACAGTAACGTTACACTTCTTACTTTTAAGAAGAGATGTTCAAGTTCAATATCAGCCGAAATGAAAAGTAAAGTCAATTTCTCTTCCTCTTGCCCTACACTTGTCCCGGACAAGCCTTAATGTCGAGCCCTGCTATATGTGTGTGTGTGTGTGTGTGTGTGTGTGTGTGTGTGTGTGTGTGTGTGTGTGTGTGTGTGTGTGTGT
>JAOPJO010000088.1:10413500-10424446 GCA_027123675.1 Molva macrophthalma
TTCAAATGCATTTATTGTGTGGCAGTTATTTTGTGTATGTGTGCAGAAGAAGGGTGACCACAAACATGGATTTTTTTCAAGAGGCATCAATAATATCAAATGATCTGCTTTAACAGACACACAGCCATTAATAGTAGCTTAGAATCGAATGAATCACTTTTAGGCCCGCCCTCTACATATTTACCTATTTTACAGAGCCACACATCCAGAAATGCAGCACCATTCATTCTCTGTAAATACGCATAGCAGTATCACGCGCCAATCATATATGCAACAGTTCAGACAACCACTGAGCAGGATACATAGAGGGGACAAACAAAACCTTTAAAAAAAAAGTGTTTGTGTGAATTATTTCAAAAGTGGTGTCGGCTCCTATTAAATGTATATTTTCAATTACATACATTAAGTAATTTATATGGATGGGGGGACAACTTGGGCTATTAGAGAATCCAACGATCAACACCATTTTTTACCAACCACCAGGTGTGTCTTCATACCAATTACTCCAATTTATATAACACCAATGTTCCACAAACATCTTTTAATGAACATGTTTTTGTAGGTTTACTACTCATGTTTGATAAACTAAGACTGTACTGAAACGCATTATGGTTAAACTTCCCCCGAATGTCAGTTTGATTCTATAACATTAAGATAAATGTTAAAGTGCTATACGTAAGAGCTGCGAGCCTCAATTTGAGTAATTTGTATGAAAACATAAAAGACAGCCATCTGCTAGCAACTGAAATGTGCTGTGAGAGTTGCATTTACAGCTCTAGCTATCCATCTAGCTCCCTAATATATCTAGACAAGTTTAAAGACTAAGTCTTTGCTTAAGGAGCACAGTTCGAGGTCATTGAACCATGATATAAGACAATACAAATGGGGCAAACCTCAGCGCTTGCTAGCTCCTGGGACTGTGGGCCCATTCCCTGGTCAAGGTACTCCTGGGGTAGTTTTCCCCAGGAACCCAGACCCTTGGGGCTGGTCTTGGTACTCCTGCTGGGTCTGTTCCCCATCCAAAGTCACCCTGGGCTAACTGACCCAAGGTGGCTCTTGGGCTAGTCTTGAGACCATGGGCTCCACCAGTCCCAAACACTAAAAGGAAACCCGAGAACCCTCCAGCAATTGTAATTTTGTTTGAGGGCTCGGAATTAAATATACTACATAAGCAGCTGTTTGGTTGGTACACACTTCAGAGCATTTATGAGTACATTTGGGATAAAAACGCAGCTACAAATTCTTTCTGAACTCGAAGCGGCGGCGAAAGGTGCTGCTCTGTGAAGTGCTCTAGTTTACTTAAGAGTCATTTAACAGAAATGTATACAAAGACTTGGTGAAAGCCAAGTGCTGCAGAAACTGGACATAAAAATCAAAATCATGAAATGTAAAGAAATTTTAATGTTATTTTTTTGGTTCATTTTCCTCTGGAAGATGAGTGTCTTCGGTTTGCTGGGCCATCACGGTTACAGTTGTATTCTTGTTCTCCTCGGGGTGGCCGTCAGCCTGCGGGGCTGGTGTGTCAGGCTCTGTCGTGTCTGAGGGCACGCTCGGTAGAACTGTAGTGTAGAAGCTAGTTACAGCTTCATCCTCGCCACTGGCCTCATCCTCTTCTGCCATGAAGAGAAGCAATTGCAAGTCATTATAGCAAAAATGACACTAGGTCCTAAACCTCAAACAGCTCTTTATTGACATTACCTTGTTTGGAAGTTACATTTTCCTCTGCTTTGGTCAACTCCTCGTGGGCTCTTAGTTCCAATGACGGTAGCAAATGCTCAGGTATGAGTCCTTTGTCTAGATCTTTAACAGAAAACCATGAAAGCCATTTTGTGAGGTCAGTTCAAGGCTCTTTGTCATATGACAACTTCTGAATCTTACCTGTTTTAGACTCCATGCCCATCTTGGAGGCCATGCCACTCCTCCACTGGCTGCCATAGAAAGCAGGGCTTCCCATCTTGGAGATGACGGGAGGGACATCCTCTTTAGGGATGAAGCCACTTTTCTTGGTTGGCAACACCAGGATGGGACCCACATGTTCATCTTCATACACTGGACAAATACCCAAACGGAATAGTTTCAGAACCATATGTAAAGTTCAATCAAAAGTTTTGTCGAAGAAATTCATATTTTATACCTTGTTCTTTCGGGCCACTCCTCCAGGAGCTGGACGCTGCCGAGTTTGCATGACTAAGAGGACCAAAAGCACCATAGCTACGGGGTTTAGCATAGCCTTGGCCGACCTCGTTTTGGCCACCACAAGCGCCGCATAAGTAGTCATTGCCGTCAGCAGAGCGCCACCTTAAAAAACAACAACATTTTACCATCATTCTGCTTCCAATCAAAGTGCTATACAGGTAGAAATGGGATCAGTTTAGGCTTGCCTTCCGTTCATGTAAGTGCACGCCTTGGTTTGGAGCATTGGTTTCTCAGAATCAACGGTGACGGGTGAAGCAGTGAGCTGGCATGTAATGTAGAGCTGTGGAGAGCAGTTCATTACTGTAGAGTAAACGTTTGCAATCTACCAAGACTTTTAGCATAATAAATGTCTTACTTCTCCCTGTTCTTCCTGGTGAAATCTAAAGGCGTTGATGACCAGGCGGAGTTTGTCATCCTGGGTCCTGGGGAGGAACTGGGAGTGGGCCCCCTGAAGCTGAGAATCCATCAGGCACCTAACAAGACAGACCACGATCTCCAGTCATGAGTCGAAGCACTGGGTGTCGTTTTAAAGTTCAAGATTGAAAGTTCTCAGGCACACTCACCCATCGTTCTCAATGAAGTCGTATCGGGGCGTGGAATCCCTGTCGGGGTAAAGCGTGGCCACGCAGCTGCTCATGAACACCCTGAGGTCCCTGTGGTTGCCCACCCTGACGGACGCCTCCAGGCAGATAGGCTCGCTGAGGTAGAACACGTTGGAGCTCCTCTCGTGCAGCCAGTCACCTACAAACACAATTGAACTAGCGAGGGCCAACGCAGACCAAGCGCGATAGGACAGGGTGTGTAGGGGCAGGATAGTGTAGTGGCTAGGCTGTTTAACTCTGAGGCACAAAAGTACTGGTTCGATCCCATCGGGCAAGGGTGCTTACAGGTAGCCTGGCCTAATGACTAAACCATTCCTTAATGACAAGCATCTCAAGTCAGGTCCCTTTTTATAAAAGACTACCGAATTGTAAATAGTAACCCAACAACTTCCATTTTTTGAGTAATTGATGACATATTTATAAAATGAATATGGCCACTGACACCCCACAGAACACACTTGTCATGATCCTTAAGTTGAAGTCAAGGGTTTCCACAGCGGACTGAGTGGCGGTGAACGTGATCCAGGTAGGTTGGAGAGGCAAACTGGACAAGCTGTACTTCCTGGGGAACCAGAACAAAGTAATGCCCTTACAGGGTAGGCCTACAACATGTATGCTAATGAATCATGGTAGAGGACGAGCAGAGATGTAGACCTTTCATAGTGGCACTCTATTGGAATTACTGCCTCCTCCATTCGGATCAGACCGTCTTCAGACGTCGCCGGAGTGTAGATGAGAAGGTTGGTGTAGACCAGGGAGCTCTCAGTCATCTGTGGGAAGACAAGAAAGTTATTTATTTTATGTGTCCATTACAAAAATGAACACAGATTTAAGTTTAATCTTACCCAGTGCTTGGTTCCACAGTCCGAAAGCCCGACGACAATTTTGTACTCGTCCTTGGATGACGCCTGAGCGTTGCAGACATGGCCATACACCACGCCGAGACGCAGCTCAGACGGATGAATTGGAGCTCCGATTTCAAACATGTCAGCTTTCACCGTGATTTCCATGAAGTCCGGATAGCATGACACGGCAACTGTTTTAACGCGTTCATTTTTTTCGTTGAACGTTTCTTGCTGGACGAGTGTTTGTTGGCCAAGCGGAGGAGGAAAGGCAAGAGACGGTGGTATGCAAATTGCAGAGGACAGTAAAGTAAGGAGCGAGAAAAGCGTGGAGGTCTTCATCCTGTACATCCAACTTAAAGATTTAGTTAACACTTAAATTTTTCAAGTTGGGGACCAGACGCTCTTCTGCAACCTACTTGATCTAAGTGTCCGTTGCTCACGCTACTTTAACTTAACGAACAATCAATCAGACAAGACGACAGTTGCAGGCTTTCAATTGCACACCTGAACTCACTTACCATTCACCAGACACACGCACACGCACTATGTAAAGCGCTTTGGGTGTCTTGAAAATTATTATTTGGCCTATATCAACTTTAAGCTTTTATGAAATAAATATTGTGCCACTGGCATAGATATAAACGTTTACAAAGAAACAAATTGAATGAATCAATGTTTCATTTAATGTTTAATTCAATAAATCAATGCTGAAAAAAAAAATGGTGTCAATCAATTTGAATATAAACACTCCCAAGTTGTCAATCGATGTTCAACAACCTCTGCAGAGCTCTCCTACAAGCTGAGCAACAGTTGATTGCTGGATCCGGTAAATCGATTCCTGTTTGTTCTATAGGTGGACGGGAGAGCTTAGTTTGTCTAAAGAATCTCATTGGGAGGGGGACGGATCGGGGTCATAAAGGTGATCCCATTCAGTATCAATATTTCATTCTGTTGCTCGCCATTGTCGGTGCGTAACCTTGAAATATTGTCAAGTTTCACATCTCTGTCTCCCTATGACCATGTAAGACGGTTAAATAACGTCAGTTCACTCACTCATCCTCTCCACTTGGGGGGGCGTCGCGGCTTTGAAGGCGTCATCCTGTCTCGAGGTGGAGAACAGACGTAGAGACCCGCAACCAACCAGCAGTACTACAGTAGTATGCAGCATAACAGAGACAAGTGTGTAGCTAGCAGGGATATTTAGTCAGCTTTATGCACCAACTTTAACTTCGGCAGCCATGAAGAAATGCTATGTGTGGCTGACCTACTTCCTCACGCAGACAGCTGTTGGTAAGAAGGCACATTTCTTATTTTTTAAACAGGCTCATCCACATCGTTATCTCATTGGTCGTAAAGAGCCGCACTGTCACTGTATGAGTATTGTGATAAACTTGATGGGAATAAAAAAAGAATACTTAGTAACTTAAAGCAGTAACTTTAAAGCAGCAATGTTGCATGCTCATCAATTTCTTCTTTTTACATATTTTTGGAACCGATTTTCAAAAGTATTTTATTTAAAGTAAAAAAACAGTAAAATGTTTTTTTAAGTCAAAGGACAAATTGAATATTTTCCTTCTATCGACCTTTGAGGAATATCTTGGTATCACTCTGTTGGATGCAAACAGACTAAGTCAAGTTGTCTTCCACCTCCCCGTCTGCCCCAGTCTTTGCAGAGGTGCTGTTCATCCGCAGAGCAGAGGGCCAATCAACAGACTTCTCCTGCCCCCCTGAGGGGCCCGCAAGCTCTCTGAAGGGCTTCAAGCTGTCCCGCCTGTACCCTGGCAGTCCAGGGCAGCAGGCCACCTTGCTATCAGTGGGGGCGGGCTCCAGCCCCAGCCCCGGACTGGACCCCCGGCTCCGGGGACGTCTGGTCGTGGCATCCGGGGGGTTGGGCGCAAGCTGGGCCAACCTTACCCTGACCCACCTGCAGGCCGGGGACACAGGGTTGTACAGCTTAGAGCTCACCAGCAGCACCACGGCCAACAGCTCGGACCACAGCCTCCTCACCTGTCCACAGGTGCTGCTGTTGGTGGAAGAGAGGGGTGAGTGGTCATCAACACACACACGTCAAGAAAAAACATAGCTCTGACAATACACACACACACACACACACAAATGAACATACACCTAAAACACACGCACACACGTTTTGTATTAGGCAACCCAGTTTAATTCAGTTTGTTGTGTTTGGGTTAATTTAATTGAAAGTACAGTATGTACGCCTATTTCTAATGCCGTTATTTTATTATTATGAGTATATGTGTTATCATCATGCAGGTAGGCAGTGCCACCAGTGCTATAGCAAGTACACATCCCTACTCTATAGCATCTTAACCGCCACAGTCCTTCTGCTGCTGATGTCTACCTGGCTAGCGAGAGAGAGATGGGTGAGTGACCAGACTCATAACTGACCATAACCATGGCAATGCTAGAGGAAACCACTGACTTCCTGTTGATTGGTGCATGTGGTGGATTCATGTCTACGTTGTTTAACGTTGAATGTTCAGAAATCTTATCAAGAAAGGTTACTTTGAATAATAAGCATGCAATGAGTGTTATTGCAGTGTTATAGGAGCCCAAATGGTAAGTAGTCATATCTTATCGTTATAAGATATCATTGTATGGTACGCAAGATATACTAGTATAACATCCTCAAACGTATAAGTTCTGGCTACACATGGTTTAAAAGTTTTGCTAGTTGCAAAACTAGCCCATATATAGTCATTCATTAGACAATAATGCGGTGCCGTTAGAAACGTCCAAACCAAAAGTCTCAGGGTGTGAAGTCTGTTGTTTGTTTTCACAGACGAGGGCGAGGCGTCGTCACAAACCACAGCCGCCGCATCCGATCTACGAGGAAATGAACAGCAAGAGTGAGCAACGGGGCGCAGGAAGCCCCCAGAATAACCTCCTCAGCACTTCACACCTGGAGGAGACCGCCTTCCCTGTGTACGCCAACCCCGGCATCAGGCAGGCGGAGGACAACTACTACGCCTGTCCCCGGCAGATCACACACCCTCTACTGCTCTGAACCTCCTAACTTTTATACATCCAAAACCGATGTTCCAAATAATTGTTCTATGGTCTATTGTTCCTCGCTTCCTAAATCTCCAGATGTTCTCCTCAATGTGCATTGTAGCCGCTGTTTGACAAAGTGGCTTCGGACCGAGGATACAGCCGTGTATCCTACTACATAGAAAGCGCTTTGGACATTTCTCCGACAAGTCAATAGAAATACGGCCATAGAAGCAAGTCTGAAGTGTTATTGGCCCAGATCATAAACAGCTGACCTTTGACACTGAGGCAGCTCTGCCATCTTTCTTCCTGCTCGACCCTTAAAGGCTACTGCAAGTCTCCACGAGGGTATAGTAAACCAACAACAGGAAGGAGGATGGAGGAAGTAAGATCAAACGAGAGCTTGCATGCAAAAACAATAGTTTGGGGCCTATGATGAAAGGTAAAGATATGTCACAGAAATGTGCTAGGCCTGCAAAGCTTTGGTTGAAATCAGACAGACGCCAAGATCATCTTTAACAGCCAAGAAAAAACTGCAGTTTTATTAATATTTGAAAGAAGCGCCATAGTTCATGAAAACCATTGTTTCGTTTTTTTCGGTGCATGTCATTTAACAATCACATTCTATGAGGAGAAAGAGATATACAGAGAGAAAAATAAAACATTACAAGCCACTGAATTTTCATTTAATCTCAGTACAGACATTTTTCCTTAGTATTTCAAAAACAAAGAACAAAACAAAAGGCAAAACGCAGCCCTAAACCCCCCCCCCCACCCAACCAAAATACTTTTAACTGAAAAAAAGGGACCAAGGGACAGAAGGAAAAAACAACAATTGAACCAAGATACACCCCTGATGGGTTCGAATCCCACAGTGCTCGAGACTAAGATGCTCATTGGTGTTTTTTTGTAAGAAATACACAGCATGGCGATGTAGCGGTACATAGATGTGGGGGGAGGAAATGGGAGTAGGGGAGGTGGTGGTGGGGTGTTGCTGGTGCCAAGGAGATGCAGGCTCCAACATCTGCATGGATGAAGACCTCCCCAGTCCACCCACCGCTTTAGGATAACAATACATTGGACAACCCTCCCCCCACCCCACAAGACAAAGCAAAAAAAAAAGAAATACATGGGTCACAGAGAAGTAGGTGACGACACTTTTCCTTAGTGCCCCGAAACTTTGTGCATAGATTTGTGATCCTTTAAAACCAGTCGGTTAAAAATAAAAAATGATCCTCCAAATACAACCCACCAAAAGCATTCACAAAAATGGTTTAAAATGTTGCTATTGTCTAATACCCGCCATGAGAGAGAATGACAGAGAGAGAGAGAGAGAGAGAGAGAGAGAGAGAGAGAGAGAATGATAGAGGTAAGAGGAAAGAAAGAGTAATGCACAATGTTCCTGATTCAGTCAGGACGGGACCTCATAATAAAATACAATAAAGATTCAAACATACAGCAATGTTGCATGTTATTCACTTTTTTCTTCTCACAATCAAAATCATTGACCACTTTTTTTTTGTTTGTAAATGTAAAGCAATTTTTAATATATAGATTTATATATAAAGCACTCCATTTTCAGTTAAAGTCCATTATTTGGTTAATATGTAACTGCTACGGATTTAGAAAACAAAAGATAACTCTCCTCTTCTGAAATCCATAACTTTCAGTGCTTACAATTGGTATTTTTCGTATCCACTTTTTTAAAATTTTTATATTCACTCGTAAAAACGTACATTAAAATGGCGTGGAGTCAGTACTCTGGAAACCCAGCCTTCCTGAGACGAAATCCACTTTTTTGTGTGTGTGCAAGATAGTGAGCAATTATGTCTTCTTTCAAAAAAAAATAAAATAAAAAGGAACAAAATATATTCATATATAATCAACATTTAACGTACAGGCTTTTCAGATAGTCCTTAAAAATCAACATTGACAAAACAAAGCAGCCCAAGGTCAAACAGAACGTGGCGACACTGTTCGATCCCAGAGCTCTTAAAGACAATATGTCTTCATTCTGCAAAGTGTTGTGTTGTACTTTATTAATGGAAGCATTTGTCCTTTTACGAAATTTTCAGACGTTCCCATAGTATCATTTTCCTTAGTCTTTTTTCAATTATTTTATTTTTATTTTGAAAAACACCACAAAATAAAGTGTTTTGTGTAAACGGTCCGGTGGCCTTGAGAGAAGGAAAACTAACAACGCGAGAGGACTGATCCTCCATAGAAACTGAAACAAAGCTAACAAACCCCAAAAATCAAGAAAGAAAGAGAAAAAATAAAATAAAAGATAGGCACCTCTGAAGAGCTCTGGAAGCTTCCACAACTCAGTCTGATGTCTTGTCCTTCCATTTCACACCGCGACCACGCTTTGCACCGCGGCTAAAACAGTGCTAACCTCTCACACCAGTCCATGGCCACAGGTCAGCAAAATACTTTTTTTGTTGCATTTTTTGTGTATCTATTAATTTTTTTTTTCTGCTTTTCTTTTTTTTCTGTTTAGAATCTGAAAGAAAATGGTGCAATACTCAATATTTATAATCCGGTTCATCTCGGATTATTCCACAATGAAAGCCACTAAGGTAGATAAACATATTACAGATTTTTTTAAAAACACACTTACATTTTTAGTCCTTGAGTAAACATTTACACGTGAAGTGTCCCCGCCTGTTTACTCCCCCGCCCCCCATACTTGGATCGGGTTGTTCGATTGGCTGAGCGGGGGGGCAGGGTCGGACACTCAGTGCAACGCTATAGGCTAATGACGACCAACATTGGAATATACTTTTCAACAAGCAAAACAAATGAAACAATGAACGAACAAACACGCGCACAAAAAATGCCTAGTATAGCCTACTAAAATTAAAAACACAGCGGGAACCATGTCCTCCAAATTCACAGGCTCAAAAATGTTTGAGCCTTGCACACACACTTGATATTCTCTCTCACACACACCCACACACACACACACACCCACACACGTACAGTACAAGCAAACTTGTGCAAACACACAACTACATCAGATGTCAAATTGCCTTAATACATCAGATGTCTAATTGCCTTAATATTAAATCTTTGTTTTTCCAACAATGCTTGTATTTCAAATTTAGTTTAATCCGAACCAATGCTGTTAGAAAAATCTCTTGACGTGTATGAATGAGACAAAAAGAAAAAAAAAATCACTATAAAAAGTGTTCACATTACATTATTGGCGCTTCTTTTGATTCAAGTATTAGTTAATGTTTTTGTTTTTGTATTATTCTGATATGTTTATGTTCTTTTCTTCTGGGAAATGTGAAAAAGATACAAAGCATAAGGGAGAAGTCAGGCCAGAAGAAGGTTTTGGGAGCAGAGGGGGCATTGGAAAAAATTAAATCTAAGAGACAAAGACTAAGAGACAGTTCTAGCCGAACACACAATACACTCCTTAACGGACTCTTGATTGTAGACATGTAAAAACTAGCATGTGCATAAATGAGCCAGGCCTTCGCATTTTTACATTTAATTATTCTGTAATTTCAAAACTCTTGTGTGTGTGTCTCTCCTGACTTAATAAAGCATGGTTATCGATAGAACTCCAGTTGCATTTCAGTCCAAGTTCACGAGAACAACACAAAAAACCACCACTTCCTTCCAACACTCAATGTCCTTGACAGGTAGATCAGAGAGAGAGAGAGCGGTGGGATGGGCGAGAGAGGCGGGTACACCTTGCGTACTCGCCAGTCCCTTAACATCAGGACCAGTCAGAAGAGAAAGAGAGAAGAAAAAAGGATTCCAGAGAGACACAAAAAACCCAGACAAGAACAGGCATTAGTGATTGTTGTGTTGAATGTCACACGAGTCTCCAGCGACTGGAAGAGAGAGGGCATGTCCCCGAAATGTTTTTGTTTGTCTGTTTTCGTTAAGACTTGGTACCGAACATGAGGTGCGTCCATGTGGTCTTGCTGATTTAAGGAAGTGTCCCCCTGTTACGTTAGCTGGCGCCCCCTATAGGTCGGAGGTCAGAAGTGAACACCATGAATGGAGCTGCCCCTGAATGGGGCCCCTGGAGCCCAGCTAGATGAAGAGAACACACAGAGTGCACAGCGCAGACACACTTCAGGATTAGGTTGCTTTTTTGTGTGTGAAAATCATCACAATAACTTTTTTTTTCATTTTTAAAGATCATGTTTTTGGTTTCTTAAAAAATATGTACCAAATTGTGACCCTTTTAGTGTGTCAGCGGGGGGGGGGGGGGGGGGGGGGGGGGGGGGGGGGGGGGGGGGGGGGGGGGGGGGGGGGGGGGGGGGGG
>JAOPJO010000088.1:10449002-10459732 GCA_027123675.1 Molva macrophthalma
AACACATTTAATAAGGCTAAGGAAACCCTGCCTGATTGCTTGATTATGCAGTTTAAGTGGAGCTTCCGTAAAAAGTTATGCAACTGCAGAAGAAACTAGGGGTGGCCGGGAGGAACCAAACAGGTGGTGGTGTCTCACCTGTTTACTGGCGTCTAGGTAGGGTTCGCTGTACAGGCTGCGTATCCTCCGGCCCTCCAGGGCTTTGT
Source organism: Molva macrophthalma (assembly GCA_027123675.1). Classification (NCBI taxonomy): domain Eukaryota; kingdom Metazoa; phylum Chordata; class Actinopteri; order Gadiformes; family Lotidae; genus Molva; species Molva macrophthalma. Next base: position 10,449,209 of record JAOPJO010000088.1, read on the forward strand.
TGTCGGCTGGCTGGTGCTTGGACTGCACACCCCTGTAGGCGTGGCTGTAGCTGGTCTCCAGGTTGGGCCTGCCATCAGACGGCAGGTTCTGGGACTTGGCTCGGATCATCCAGTATTTAATCCAAATGTATTGCTCTATTGTCTACTGTATCTCATAGCACTGAGATTGACAGCCAGCTTTGGGTTTTGCCGGATTTCGAATATCAAGACGAAGCTCTACCCTAGACACCGCAACAATCCCGTCCACTTTTTGAAAAGCTATGTCCCGCCCCAACCTCCAGTTTAATGCAGACGCCCAAGAAAATGACATCTGATTTCCATTGGATAGGGTATTTAAAGTCTCATCCCTCATTTTGCAAAAAGGTTAGAAATCCCTAACATAAAACATATTTAAAAAAAAAGGTTATGAGGTCATTCTGATGTGCAAAACACACAACACGGCAGGTTTTTTTTGTAGAGTAGCAGGAAGGTTTTGGATTAAAAAATAATCCTCTTTCCAGTGCCAACATAGACCAGTGTTTATACTGACTAAGGTCCTCAGTTGCTCTCACTACAATCTATTGTCCTTCAGTCTTTAGTCAAACCAATGATAGTAGTTGAGATAGTAGTGTGATAATATGAGGTTGTCCAAATGTTTTGCCAGGCTTCAATCCCTTAACAACTTTGGTTGTTGCACCAAATAGCTAAAGCCATCCAAAGCTAACTATACATGTCTAACATGTCTAATGACTTGGTTGTTTATTTGGTTGGTTGGTTACTTGTTTGGTTGGTCGGTTGATCAGTTGTTTGATCGGATGGATGTGTTAACCGTCAGTCTTGTTTCCTAGTCAACATCAAAACTCTCTATTTGAATGTGTATTGCAACTGGCATGACAACCTCTGGTAGCAATCAGGGTCGACTGTGTATTATCACAATGGATAGTTTACACTCCACTGCAGTTACAGGAGAGAGAGAGAGAGAGAGAGAGAGAGAGAGAGAGAGAGAGAGAGAGAGAGAGAGAGAGAGAGAGAGAGAGAGATAAACAAGTGGCCAGGTCTCCGACGTGATGAAGGCGGTCATTGTTTACAAACGACCCGGGCGCCCACGGTACGGCACAATGAGCGAAAGTCTCGCAGAGAACAGAGGCATTATTATGGTCGGTCCGAGGGTCTGCCGCTCCCCTACCCCCTACACCAGCGCGACCTGACACAAGGAGTGAGCTCACCGTTCACTTGCTGGGCTTTGTGGCCAAAAACAAAACCTTTATGCAAACGCAGTCTGCCAGACGCCTCGCTCACCATCCCGTATGAGAGTGCACACGCAAAAACACACACATACTAAAAATGAACACATACACGCCAGAAAACATATACTGAAACACATACCAGAGCACACAAACCAAAAAAAAAAAAACATTTGTCAAAGAATGTGACCTATTTAATGTATATTTGCTTTCTTTATGGTTATTTAAATCAAGAGAGATTAGTATTAAAATGAACCACAACATTTATTGACGACAACACATTTGGCGAATTTATTATTCACGGGGACGATGGATCCATTAAGTTTGCTGGGAGATGAATTCCCCCCTGATGGTGTCTAGACGCTTTTGGCGCAATTGCTTGTTCGAACAAAAACAAACTCATGCCGGCTATTGGACACAGGAAAGCCAGTAATGACTTAGGAAGAGCCACTATGATGAAGCAAAGTCTTCCACACAGTCATTATACTTGAGGGTGGACTCCGCTAGACCCTTCCTTGTGTACCTTTTAGCAGATTCTAGATGTCCGACCAAGGGATTCCCTTTAAAAAGAGTAAGCACTAGGATGGAGGGATTGTGATGGGGCATCCAGGCAGAGGCTCTGGAAGATATGACAATTTTAACGAGATAGATTTGGCTACTACATTGTGATGCCCTACAGCTTTGTTGTCGCATTGAACCGCTATACCCTTCCTCTGCCATGAACGTCCCGAAATGGCATGCGACAACCTCGGGGTATATTTAAAACAGTGCAGTGCTGTTCTAAGAAGGACATTTGTGAAGGCCAGCTGCATGCAAACCATCGTCCATGGTAGTACTCCCCAAAACCCACAGCTGGAGCAGCATCTGTAAGAAGTTGAATAGAGACTGAGGAGTGCAATATCTCTTCGTAGAAGAAAGAGATGCCATTCCAATGGGCCAGGAGGTGTGACCATAAGTTTGAATTCGAGCAGCAATAGTCATCTAGGGAGACCAGGTCCTGCAGGTTTGGTACAGAGGTTGCCAGGTCAAGCAGCGTGGATATGAATGAATGCCCTTGTGCAATAACCCTCATCGCAAGATTGAGATGACCTAGCAAGGATAACAGTTGGGGTTTGGTGATCTGAGTTGCTGACAGGAAAGACTGATGTGATGTGTGTGTCTGGGGAGAAAAGCTTTCATGTTGACCGTGTTCAGCATGATTCCTAGGGTTGCGATGACTGTGGTTGGGCCGGTGGTTTTCTCCTCTGATAACGAGTTGCCCAGTCTACATAATATGCCCTTTAAATTGGCCAGGAATGACCCCGAGTGGTCTTGAGCGGAACCTATGTGAAGAAAGTCGTTGAGCAGATGAAGCATGGATGGCACCATTATGTTATTTAGCAGGATCCAGGAAAGCGCCTCTGATACCCAATTGAAGATACACAGGCTGCTTCTACACGTAAGGTTAACACTACTGAGAAACAGACCACAGAGTCCAATTGGATCCCAAACAGATGCCACTGGTACGGCTGAGTTGGCACTATTGTAGAAGTGTCCGTGTTATCGACTTTGAAAGCCAAGCTCCCTGGTCTGCTAGTTTGATGAGCTTTATGGCGTTATCTACCATGTATAGTGACGAGAAAAGGGTTCTGGAGGAATAAGGCTATTGATGCTTGCCACTGGGCCTGAATGTGGGGCAGAGAGGTTGACAATCTTCTGTTTCGAATATTTCCTGGTAGCTATCCCTTGTGCGAAACATACCAATTAAATACCTGTTTCTTAATTTCTTCTAAATAAATTGAAGAACTGTCTCTGGATCTGAAATGGCGAATGCCCTTGTAAAAAATGAATTATCTCTATGTATACTGGTTGGACCTGCATCACTGTAAATAATCAATATTTTTCTGAACTTGGCCCTGGAATTGAGCACAATGAAGGCTTCTAACTGCTGGGTTATTAGAGCGATTTACTGATGTTGATTTCAGGCAGTGTCTACAGATAGGCAATGCCCATCTGTAGACACTTCAGGGAACGTTATCCATCTTTTCCCACTTTTCAAACTATAAGAAATGAAAGGTATTAAAAAGGAATTTAACGACAGAATTGAACAGTCAGTGTCAATAAAGTCCTTAAAGTGCAAGTACATTTTTTTTCCAGCTGAAAACAGTCCTGTTTGGGTCTCACAAAGTGTTGGTGAACATTTGTTATTTATGACTAAATGTATAAAGTTGTTAAACAGGGGAAATCCTCTATAAAATATAAGAAGCCTGCTACTTCTGGCTAAAGTTTTCTATTGGTTACGAAGTCTGCTCAAGTGTGTGTGACGTGCGATTTGACGTTTGACAACGCCCCACGCTCCTATGGAGGTAAATGTGTCCGTTTTTTCTAAAACCCTTACGACACGTATTTAGAAATGTTGAAATACGTACACTTCAGTTCTCCTGCTATAACAGGGATTCACTTACCCTTTAAGTTAAACAGTTTTTAGACAACATAACATAACAGCAAATATTATGTATGTGGTCTCTGCAACGTAAACTCGTCTTCGCAATTCGTTAATGTAACCCTGTATCTATTTTAAGGATGTAAATAACACACTGCATCACCTGCTGAATGGTCTGGACGGTCGTTATGGAAACATACAAGCGCAATAATAAATAAATAAATTCAATTAAATGTGGCTGAAATATGGGGGTTGGATTCACAACAAGTGAAGTAGGGAAATGCACTGAAATGCACCTTACATCGTCCCCTGTACTTTTCTAGCATTATAAAAATGTCGTAACAGAAGCCGGAGATAATAGTGTGTGCAAATAGCCTTCATACATGGATGAAATAGGCCGTGCTCACTGCATATCTGGCCACAGTAGAGATCTGCTGGATATCAGACCCAGGGGCCCTGCAGAGACACTTATGTAAGAAAGGATGCAGTTCTTTTTTCATTCCTGCATTGATTCAGCTACTTAAAGAAACACTGCATGGCTCCCTCACTTACGCTTTGTTTTTATTGTTATGCTATGTGATTAAAAACAGCTGACGGAACTACCAAAGTACACTGGTATACCAGGCTACCACAGAAGACGATCCAAACAGCTAAACTAGCTACCACAGAATAACTCAACAGCAGAATTAGCTACCACAGAAAAATAAATAGAAGGTTTAACGAACAATCACAGAATAAATAAACAGCTTAACTAGCAACAACTGAAGAAATAAACAGCAAAACGTGTTATCACAGAAGAAATAGAATGCTTGACGAGCTACAGCAGAAAAACGAATAAACAGCTAATCTAGCTACCATAGAAGAAGAAATAAACAGCTAAGCAAGCTACCACAGAATAATAAATTAAGAGCTAAACAAGCTACCTAACAAGAACAAATAGAATCCATAACAAGCGACCACAGAAGAAGAAATAGAGGGTTTAACGAGTTGGAAGCACGTTTGGCTTCATCCTCCGGTGTTAAGAATAAATCAGGTCAGAGTTTCCTCTGTGTGTGCATGTCTAAATATAGCCTCTAAACATTTCACGTAAGTGATAAAGGCCACAGAATCTGGATTGTTAGCCAATGCAAAACATCAGAAAAAGGCGTAACAATGGGACATACACACATGTGTGCGTGCACATGCACATATACACCCACCTTTAATGACACTGGTAGGCTTGAAGGAGGAGGGGAGTGGGGGTAGGGCATTGAGTGCAACCGTCATGACGAGCATGGTAGAGGCGCATGGGAGTATTTCGCGTTAGCGGTGAATGCAAATTAGACTATAGTGTTAGCGTTAGGGTAATGTTAATTAAGCACTAGTGTTAGCATTAGCGTTTGATCTAAATTAGAAGCTAATGTTGGTGGATTGCGTCACGTCCAGACATCCCACATGTCTCTGAGGAGATCCCCCCCAGGCTTTGAGAAGGCAACGGCATCATCAGACTTATACTCTGCCCCCCCCACCACTCAAAATGACCGAGCGCTAGCATAGCAGCAAAGCCTGGTATTTTCTGGGTGTAGGCACGTGGACTAGCGACGGAGTCACACACTGCAGTCAAGCTGGAGGGGAAGGAAATGTCTGTGTTCCTCCAAGTAAGCAACGAATAAATACAAAGCTTTGTGTTCTGGGAGGGAGCAGCACTGAACAGACCTAGGGGTCGAGGTGTGACTGTACAATACAGCTGAACAAAACATAATTTGGGTTTTACAATAACGTACAAATGGGCACCATTAATCAATTCCATATTGCAAGATTTCTGACCCGAAAACCTCCATACGAATACAGTGATAATATTTTGGTTATGGTTCACAAATGAGTGAGCATTATTTGACGATTTACAGCAATGATGCTTTTAGGAAGAGGAAAACTTTGCTTTTTAAGGTTTTTTTTTAAATCACATTTCAAGATATCAATAGTATCAATAATCAACAAATGTATTTAGTCAGCAGTCAGTGTTAAGCTTTTGGAATACTAAAGTAAGAAATATGTAACTGTACCAGTGTATTATGAGATACTTTGCATACAAAAATGTAACCGGTAGTTGGCTATTGCTACATCGGGCTGAGTCAGTAATTGAGGCATCTAAATAACTAGACGACTAAATGAATGACTACCTCATGAGCAGCTAAATAACTTAGTGATATCCAACATTTACATGCTAATGCTTGATGTTCACATATAACCTTCCCTCCCCTCCGCGTTGCCTGTATGAAGGCAGCCTGGCCTTAGGAGACTCAGACAGCCAATCAGCAAGCGGCAGGCCGGTTAAAAAGAGGCGGGTGGAGGACAGGCTTTTTACCGTAAGCCGTGAGTCACTTCAGCCCACATCACTGGACCTCTGCCATGCTCACTCCCTCCAGATCTTGCTCTCCGTTCTCCGCATTCCCATCTCCCTCCTGCTCTCTCGCTCCTTGTCCCTCTCTCCCTTCCTTGTGCCTCTCTATATCTGCCTTCCTTCATCTCTCCCTCTCTCTCCCTTCCTTCCTTCCATCCCCCTCTCTCGCCCCTTCTGCCTTCCTTCCTTCCTCGCTACCTCTCTTCTTTCATTGTCCTGCTCTCTCCCTCCCTTCCTCCCTCTCCCGCTTTCGTTCCCTCTCTCCCTCTCCTCTTTTCAAAGCCAGCACTATGCATGTAGCCAAACAGCTTGCGCCGTGTAGCTCCGCCCCTCAGAGCTGCAAAATAGCTCTGGGCTTTGTTCCCCTTCCAATAATAAAAAATAGAAAAGTGGAAACACCAGTGCCAGTTGGCCTTAATTGACTCGGCCCTCTGGAGTAAAGGAGAAGGAATATGAGGATATTATCTGAGAAAAGGCACAGCATCTCTGACTTGAAACGCAGCGCTGTGTTCAACACTAAACTCTCCTTAAAGCAGACCAACATGGATGATGGGGCTGAAGGAACACACACACACACACACACACACACACACACACACACACACACACACACACAGGTAGAGACAGCATGAAAAGAAACAGCCCTAAAGAGAAAGAAGAGAGAGATATAAAAAACATACATATATATATATATATATATACAGAAAGACAGACAGAAAAATGGAGCCCCTTGCCTCTAGAGCAGGGATTCTTAAACCTTTCCATCTCGGGCACTCAAGACAATTTCAGTGTGTATGAGGAACCCAACCGCACATTCAGAAAACTCTGAGAACACCAGAACTGAAATTGATTTAGTTAGTTAGTTTAACAATGCAGGTGTGCTCAGAGTTTTGTCCTGAGCATTGTAAGGCCGTGATCCACCTCCAACTGGATCACGACCCGTTTTGTATCCCGACCCGTAGTTTAAGCAAAACCCTACTTTCCGCTGTAGTCTGGTTTCCCTCTCTGCAGGTACTGCAGGTACCAGACTGTAAAGCTCACCCTCTGCCAGAGGCTGAAGAGCAGTACCAGGCTCTCTACAGGGATCTACCCCCTCATGAGAAGAAAGGCAGATGAGACGAGAGCCGAAATGTACAAAGGGATTTGGACACATCATTCATAGTAAAAAGAAAGTTCCCGTGCATTCATTGAGACTTAAATACTCCGGAATTCAAAGAACCCAGGTTACATTCGTAACCTTAACTTGACACCTTGAGTATCAGGGTTAGGGGCCAATGGGAAAGAAGCATTGTTGAGTGTGTGTGGTTGTCAGACTGATTAGACTCTGGGGCAGGGTGAGTCTTCACACCTGTGCAGCATTAAGCAATTAATGCACACCAGTTAAACCAGTCATCACCACACACACTCAGGAGATTTCTGACATGGAAGCATGGAACACCTGCTCTGCGTGTCATATTGCTCTAAACTCTGCAATAAGTAAACTCTCCCAGTTAAGACACCAAAAGCCACAAATACTTTTTGTGCAACTTCTAAAGCGTATACTCCTTCACCCATCACAACTGCCTTCTACGAAAATAAAGCTCTCTTCCCAGCATACCTCCACATCACCCAACAGTTGGTGTAACGGGGAGAACAACAAGCATACCACCAGCACATCATGGGGCTGACCTGAGCCGGCTGCCGAGGAAGAGGAGGAAGATGCGTGTTCTTCTGCTGCCAACGCTTCTGTAGTTGCCGCCAACGACAGCGACGCTGCCAGGATGGACTCGGACGCTGCGGGGTCTCGTGGGGGCAGCGTCAAGAGCCCGGGAGGCAGGGGTTGGCCCCTCTTCAGCAGTTGCTTGTGCTCCTGTTGGCGGAAGCGTGGGGGGACCTCTCTGGGCGGGTGTCGTTGTGCTGGAGGTGGAGGTGCTGGTGGTGCCTGTGGCTGGCCTGGGCAGGGGGCGCTGCTGCCATCCCCGCTGCAGGGGGTCGCGACAGACAGCAGGGCACTGGGAGCAGGAGGAGGGGCAGAGTCTGGCACTGTGGATGACAGAGAGGGTTGGGAATAAGGGAGGTGGGTGAATTACCGATTTGGCAGAAAAATCAACCAACCACGAGAGAGAAAAAATGCTGAGAGGTTGAACCCTTGACGTCATTAGTCCTCGTTCTGCGTCCTCCATTGGTCCACTGACATAAATGGTCCACCTTTTCAGCAGAAACGTAGTTCATGTTTCAGACAGTGATTTATTTAAAAAACACGCATAAAAAGAAGTACTCTCCTATATTAGATAAAAGAAGAGTGTGATGGTTCCCTAGTTTTACTGAGGGATCTCCTGAGATTTTGGAATTACCTGCCTGTGTCTGCTATGTGTTTTCAAACTTGTGTCAAGGATAGGAACAATCTGTGAATGGCTTCCCTTTAGAGACCATTTCCCCATGAATAGACGGCAGAATTAAGCTGTTATTTAGGTTTTAAGCCAGTGTAACTTCCTGATTGGGTTTAAACAACTCACAGAAACAAGGTCACATGCTCTGCCACTACCTCGTACATGTCAAGAGGAATTCCACAGGTGAAATACAAATGGTACACCTGAACTAAATTAATAACCAATCATTATGAGACCCTTAATGTACAGGTTGGTTAATTGTAAGGTACATTCAACCACTTAAATTCGTATTAACAATAAGAACTCCCAAAGTCATACTAATGCAGTTTTAAAAAAAGGCCTTTACACACCAGCAAGAGACCAACATATGATATGCAAGATATGCATTTCCTGTATTTGGATTCCTTTCTCAAGACCGGTGGGATTTAAGAGAGGCAGTGCATAACCTTGTGTATTTATAACCAATAACTATAAATCTACCATATTCTAAGGCTGCCTAAAATGATTTCTGCTGGTCGTCAACATGGATCTATTCTTGGGATAATACCAGGGTTGCACAGAAAGTATTGCACATTAAGATGGCCAAAAAATACAACAAACGACGTCATGAGCTACTTGGCTACAAGCGCACCAATTTAGAGAAGGTTGGGCATCGTGGCTACATGTCTACCTTGAGGGTTATTATGGCAATAAACCCACCTCAAGAGAACATGGTTACATCAAACAACCATGCGAACACGACGCATATCCATTCTGTGTTGAGTTACCCATGGCACGACATTTGTGGTGGCAAGATGCTAGCTCTGTTAGCCCACCATCTCCGATCCAGGACTTTGCATTGTCAGTAAGGAGTTCAATCTTTAGCCTTGTTACAACAACTCGATCAAACAAGCAGCTTCAATTATCGCAGGTTATTACTTGGGAATATTCATAAACAAGTGCTGTGGTGGACAGAATGAGTGCATGCCAGGGGTTCAGGGGTCATGGCTAAGTCCAGCAAGGTGACTGGCTTGGGGGGGGGGGGCACAGAGGATTATAGGACATGAATCTGATAATCACAAGGTAATTACCTTGATATTACATAACCGATTATGCAGGAAGTAAACTAGTCAATTGCTTTGTTTATGGCTGTTATTCTGAGTAACAGTCTCAAAAGGGCTGCACAGGCCCACATTATATGATACCCACTAACCCTAAGGGCAATTGCAAACCCTCTACCAAGAAACAAAGAAAAACAATGTGTACAAGCTACACCAGTAGAGAGCAACTTGGCCAAACAAACATACAAACAAAAATACAGGTTAGCATCCTATATCTATCTTTTAACAAATGATTAGAGGAGAGGTCGTAAGAAATAACAAAAACCTCGTCTCCGTGACCTAGAATCCTAGATGACTGTAGAACGGCCCGCTGCCATTGGCTGCCGTCACAAGACTGGGCAGCGGAGCGCGGATCATATTAGCGCAAGCACACATGCAGGCCACGGCATACACATGATGCAGTTATGTAACGAAGGGGGCCGGTGTTAAGGGGGGTAACACTCAGTGTGGTGTGTGGTGGGTCACACACACAGCCTTCTCACTCATCACACCGTCACACACACTATTTCAGAGATTTTGTCCTTTCGTCGTCCTTATACAAGTCTTTTCTTACATATATTCTAGGATTGGTGTGTAAAGGACAAAACCCTTTATGTGTGTCGCACACACATACACACACACACACACACACACACACACACGAGATTGGTGTACAAAGAACAATCCCTCGCTACAGAACAAGACTTAATTTGTTTAGTTAAGTGTTATGGGTGCGATGATCTTAAAACAACGACTCTAACCGTCAACCTCTCATCGCTGCCCTGCCCTCTGGTCCTAAACCATCCTCACTATTATTAGCTCCATTGTTGCAGGTGATAGACCGTACTTCCTGAATAATTAGCCCCTGCGGATGGCAAGGGGTGAACGTGTGTAAAAATAATCAAATCGGGTAGGATTCCCGAGGATCAAGCTCCACGCGCATAACATTTTAATATAACATTGTTATAGACATGGGACGTGTGTGTGTGTGTGTGTGTGTGTGTGTGTGTGTGTGTGTGTGTGTGTGTGTGTGTGTGTGTGTGTGTGTGTG
>JAOPJO010000088.1:10499268-10510689 GCA_027123675.1 Molva macrophthalma
CACACACACACACACACACACACACACACACACACACACACACACACACACACACACACACACACACACAGGTCAGTCTAAGGATGACGTAGCATCTATGACAACTATTTCCATTCATAATAATCTGGATTGGATGAGCGAGGAAGGGTGAGAGGCTATGAAAAAGAGAGAATAGGGGAGACATGGAGTAGGGGAAGAGATAAGGAAAGGCATGGGCAGAGAGAGTGAAAAACAGAAGGAGTAAGGGGAAGAGCATGGTTTACAGAGAGGGAGGGAGGAGGGGTATATGTTTTGGGAGGGGTGGGTTGGTGCTATGTGTAGATGGAGCAGGCAGTAAGAGGAAGGCAGGGCTTGGTGAGGTCAGGGGGGGGTGTATGTGTAGATGGAGCAGGCAGTAAGAAAGAGGAAAGCAGGGCCTGGGAGGTCAGGGGGGTGTATGTGTAGATGGAGCAGGCAGTAAGAAAGAGGAAAGCAGGGCCTGGGAGGTCAGGGGGGTGTGTATGTGTAGATGGAGCAGGCAGTAAGAAGGAGGAAGGCAGGGCTTGGTGAGGTCAGGGGGGTGTGTATGTGTAGATGGAGCAGGCAGTAAGAGGAAGGCAGGGCTTGGGGAGGTCAGGGGGGTTGTGGGAGAGGTCAGTACCGTGGCTGATGGACTTGATCTCCACCGTCTTGGGGATCTTTTCCTGGGCCGTGGCCAGCGCAGACTTACGGCTCACTTTGGACTTGAAGAGCGTGTTCATCAGGGTGGACTTGCCCAGTCCACTCTGCCCTGTGAGCAGCACAGAAACAAGAAGATTTATTTTTTAGATTAAAGATTCAATACAATGCAATACAAATGGAAACTGTGTTTATACATCGAGGTTGTGGTCGGAATAGGAGTGTGTTAATTACATCATCTTTTCATCGTCATCTTTTTATCTCTATGAGGTCCGTCAAAAGGGATTAACATGGACAGATTCAATACACAACAACCATATAGCTGATGTGGACTGGAGCGCTATTCCCCACCATGTTTTAGTCTGTTTAGTAAGCTTGTCTGTTTTGCAGTGAATAGAACTAAATTAAACTCTGTGATAAAAAAGAAAACCCACCAAAAACCCCAACCAAAACAACAATGGTTGGACTGGGGTTTTATGCATCCGTCAATAAGGCAGTTCCGGTGTGTATTATGTTTGCTTTCGGAAACCACACCACACGCTGTTGGGATTTCATTGGAATGTGAGATAGAAGCCTAGTGGAGGGACACGACTGTAACCACTATCCAGATTGGCCGTTGGTGCATCTGCGGACCACTTGACACACTGCAGGCGTCTCTGGCTGCACCAACACCGGCAGGACAGCCATCCCTTACAACTGACTGCTACCCAAACAGTCCATCCAAGAGATGGCCTATAGTTCATCAGAGAGAGGCCACTGGTTTCCATACTGTCACACAAGCCGTTTTCACATATGAACTCCCGACAATGTCCAGAGAATCAGGTCCGGACAATGGGTGGCACCTGGGTAGAGCCTGTAGGAGGCAGGACATGAGATAAAAAATATGCTGGGGGAATCGCTGTGTAGAGCACATTGAAGATGGCAGACTATATTGCCGACTCATCTGTAATGATGAGTGCTGTATTTGTATTTGGACATATCCATGATACCATATTCCTCTGGTTTTGTGCCAGCCGCATGAAAGAAATGTCATCAACGCACGCTGTGAATTCTTCTTCTTTGCATTACCATCACACACCGTACCGGAGTATGTAGAACAGGATCTAGTCTTGTGAAATCCCAGGACAATGACCGGCTTATTCAATGGCCTCAATCGGACATTACACAGACTTGTACTAGGGAGTTTGCAGGGAAAATCAGTTTAATGTCCAGTCCAACTGAGTCAGACATTTGCGTTCTCACATACAGCTCCTCCAGGTAATGTCTACATAAGTCCAGGGTTGCAGTGCATGTGTGAAAGGGACTCAACAGCCATTTTAATTGATGATGGCCAATTAAAAACTCTGTTAATAAACAGCTCATGGAGTGTAAAACAAACAAGCACATTGTATGTGTGGGAAGTAAGCAGCATTTTGAAAAGTGACTGGTAAGACTGCATTGTGAACGAAGAAATATGTCATATGGCAACAGCTGCATTCATTTGGTACATATAAGTCTTAGGTTTTGAAGCTTGACCAATTGATTATCATTGTAAGGAGGGACTGCACTGCTACATACTATGCACACAGATTTCAAGCACATACAGTTTAGAGAGTATGCTTGCTTGTTCTTTGCAAATACTTTAATCCTTAAATAAAAACAAAAGAAAATTGGGCCTCCAGGAATCTACTAAAAACTTTACGGATCTTTTCAATAAAAATATGATTTCCGTTAATTCTATTTTTAACACTTGACTAATTCCGCATAGTCAAGTGCATCGTGCCTAATGCGCAAAAGACTAATAGATTACACGATAGATACATTTATACACACACACCAAAAGATCATATTGATATATATCCTAAAATAACCACACTTCCCCCCGACCTACTGAAGGAAGAGGCTGAGTGAGCGTGTTCAGTTCTGTCTCCTGGGCTATAAGCAGTGTCTGTGACCGGGGCTTTTAATTTGACGAGAAAATGCAGACGCACCGTCGCGACGTTCTTATTATCCTTTAAATGCAAACGTTTTTTAACAGAAAGAAAAGAGCATGTATGCTGGCCTGTCTCCTCTGGAGTTGTGTGTATGCGTGTGTGTCAAGGTGTGTAATGATGAGAAGGGTGTGGTGGAAAAGGGAGAAGAGAAGAGTTTTCAGAGCCTGCGGTTTGAGCCTGCTTATTAGGAAGGAGATTAAAACCTTTCCATACAGGCTTGATTAGAGAGGAAGACTGGATGCATACACTTTTCTGTTATTCAGAAATTTCACTAACTGTAACCCTAAACCTTTGCTTCTTGAAAGGCGAGACCTCCAAGGGTGACTGTACTTTAAGTATAAAGCCAAAAAACAAAATGATAAATTACAAATAAGAGCAAATCTTTAAAAGCACAGTACAAATAGTGTCAAGATCCTCTGAAACCACACCTGAATTATTATTATTATTATTATTATTATTATTATTATTATCTTAAGTCATCCAAAGTGACCTCACAACTCATCGAGATACAGGTTATTATTAAGATGCAAGTATGGGTCACGATACAGGTATCTCTTCTCAAGGAGGACACTGGGGTTGGAACCCAGCAGCAAAACGTGGGTCCTACTCACCCACGACCATGATGTTGAGCTCGAAGCCCTGCTTCATGGCCTTCCTCCTCATCTGCTCCAGGATGGCGTCGATGCCCACATAGCTGAAGTCCAATGCCGGCCCTCCACCGCTGACTATTTTCTCGCTGTAAATCCCCCCCGACCCAGGGGGCATCAGCACCTCTGGCGCCACCGCCAGCTCCGACATGGTACTGCGGCTGTAGCTGATGATCGCCTCCGACCCTGCAGTCGCCAGCAACCAGACAATGGAGAGAGGAAGTACATAAGAACATGTGGAACCATTGGTATAGGTTGTCTTTTTTTGGGGTTTGACAGTTGATCTAGATTATGATTGGCAGACGGGAGGGGCCAGGGAGAGTGAGGAAGTATGGTAGGGGGAGGGGGTGGGTGGTGGGAGGATAGGCTGGGGGTGGGTGGGTTGGGGGGGAGAGTCTGGCTGGGTGAATGGAGTTAAGAAGGAATGCTGGAGAGGGAAATGGTAGAGCTAGGGAGAGACAGAGGTCAATGCTTTAGGATGGAAAACATTTCCATTTCCTATGTGGATGGTACTGTACTGTGCTGCTGGAACACACCCTCATGAGAAAAGCTTTAAAAACACAAAAACGACCGTCAACATACAACCGTGTAATATTTCAATTTCAGCTAACATTTCACTACAGCTAAATGAAACAAAGCTAATAGTTCAATTTTAATGTCCAATTCTGCACTTTTGGCCACGTACAACATTTATTTTTCAGCCCATGGAAATTCTTCCTCATAGGTACGGGTGTGTTGCTGGCTCAGCACATACTTTCTTCTACGTCAGGAAGAGGATGTAGGGAGTCCAGCGAAGCTTTTTAACTTTCAACCGAGACTTCCAACAGGAGAGGGGCAAAGTAGCCTACCAGGAACATGAAAATATCACCATCGTTACTTTTTATCGAACTCCCTATAGATTCCGATTTTCAATTGGGCTACTTTAACGTGTCGATCATTGTTAGAATTCACTTGTTCAATCCATATTCGAGATGTACATGTTTAGATGTCAATACTGCCAGAGGGGAATCTGAATCATTCTGGTTTACATTGAGTCAGGATCTCATTTGTTGTGAGAATGAGATGTCAGCGGCGGATGGCCACAGCTCTCTATGCCTACCTGTGGCACCAACGTATGTCAAAGGTGCTTACAGATACAACCCACCACAAACAAGCAGAGCTGCAGTACAGACTAGTGCACTACAGGCTGCTGCTGGCCCTTACAGGGCCTCCGTTGACGAGAGAGCTGGGAGATACCAAGTGATCACTGTAACTGAAACCTGAGCCACCCCCCCACACACACGGACACACACCGCCCCCCCCACCAGTGAGGTCAGGGCAGGCAGCCAGGAATTTAACTGCTATTAGATTCCAGTAAAGGCACAAACTTCACCTTTAAAATGATCCCAGAGTCTACAACAAAAAACAAAAAACTGACCGCAAAACAAACTCGGAAATAAAGAGAATTTCAGTTTTTGATTCTGTCGCTTGAGCGGACAATGAAGGCCCAGTTTGTAGTCGACCTGGTTTGCATCTAATGTTGTATTGATTTGGAAGAAATTCCTGCGGCTGGTGGCGCTGCTGTGGTTAGAAACTTGATTCTGGTTCATATTTTAAGTCTTTGTTCCAGTTCTACAGTCTTCCATTTAGTTCTGGGTGCGTTTTGTGTGGGAAATGGTGTGTGTTCGTGTGTGTGTGTGTGTGTGTGTTCGTGTGTGTTCGTGTGTGTGTGCTGGAGAAAAGGGAGAGGTAGGGAGAGCCACCTAGGAAAGCTCTCCTGGCCTCTCTCTCTCTGCTTCCCTATCCTGTTCCAGTCATCACTCAGCAACTTGGAGCAGACCTACTCCTCCACCTCCACTCCTCTCCATTCCTACCCCCTCCCTCAGAGCCTACTCTGCTTTCCCCTTCAGAAACACACCCTTTTGTTCTTTGTTCTTACTTGGATACAGTTCTATACGTTAGTCGAATTCTAGTCCATTTCAAATTCAATTTCAAAACTGTGTTGACGTTGCTGTGCAGTGTACGATGTTGGCAGTCGGTGTTGGCTGGGTGTTTGTGTTTAGCAGTATGTTGGAGTCCGTGTATGCTCGTCTCTAGCTCTGGTTGCCTTTTTCTTTTTTCACGTCTTATTCCCCGTTTCTCCATCTGTCTTATCTGTTTATATCATTCCTTTTCCCGCTTGTTGTTTCAAACAGACATTAAATGTTTTCCATCTTCCTTTTTTTCCCTCTACTTCCCCAGCTATTTTTCATCCCTCTCTCCCTCTTTTACTTCTTTTCAACAAGCTTTCCCCATTGACCTTTCGCAGTTTATTTCATATTTACATTACACCCTATAGCTGCCATACTGTGCAGGTCTAACCCATTCTTTTTCACTTTTATGGTTTATGGAATGATTCAATTACGCTCTTATCCAATAAACTAGGATATTCTGATTCTCGTAATAAATGAGAGCCAGGTCAGAGTCCAAAACCAGAATTGAACCACATTGAATTCAGATTCTCAGCTGGCTATGTACTGTAAACTGAGATGCTAGCCGCTAGCTAAGTGCCATAAGCTAGGCAGGGCAGCCATCACAATGAGGCTCTGCTGTAGGCCAACGATGCGACGGCTTCAAAGAGCCTGGGCATCAAGTGAGCTGGATGCAGGGATAGCTGTGCAGAGACACTGGCCCGACTCAAATATCAGTTCAAAGTTAAAACAGCGGTTACCAAAGGAGACGGTTCAATAAAGAGTATGACCCTGAGGCAAAGTCTCATCGTTCAAGGACCATGGTGTTATCCAACCATGGATTATCCAATTGCAATTGATCCTTTTCTCAAAAGCTTCTCTTAGTGTAACACAAGTCAAAATACTTTGTTTTAAGTACAATTTGAGACCTAAATTATCAGGGATGTTTTATAGTTCATGGCCTAGTTTAGCATACATCTTAAAATACTTTGTATGCTAAATAGTATACTTTTTTGTACAAATCTCAATCCCATTGATTTCCCTGTACTACGAAAACGGTAATGAGAAACCCCTGCTTCAGACTACAAAGCTGGTACTTGTTATAACAAAATAATAAAGTTATCAATGTAATCCTCGGTTTCTTTTGAATTTCTTCCTCACCCACCCACTGTTGGGTAGGTAGGGATTGAGAGAGACAGAGACAGCAAAATGAGCATGAGAGAAGAACATAGTTTATAGAGGGATGAAGAAGGAGTGAGATATACGAGTCGGACCTAGAAGAAGAGAGAGACATGATGTACTTAATACTTATGTGCCCTGAATCTCTTCATATATAGCATATAAGAAGCCACACACACACACACACGCACGAAAACTAATTTTCAACAACTAATTTCCGATGGCGAGCTTCTCTATGAAACATGACATCTGCACCAGTTAGGGGATGGAGTTGGAATGGATTAATACGTTTCCTCTAAACCCAACAGAAAACAAATGTAATTTTAGATATTAGGAAAGCGGAGAATGAGTCACAGAGAGACTTTGCCATGATCCTGTTTTCAATTACAGAACCCCCCCTCGTTTTCCCAATAGTTTGAGATGGCTTAGCTTTTGGTAAATACTACAAGCAGTCCCCTATGTTATAAAGAGCTTGTAGGGGGTGGTGTGTGTGCATGCGTGTGTGTGCGGGGTGTATAAGGGGCAAGAGGAAGGGGGCTGAAGAATACGTTTGGAAAAAGCAAAATAAGAGCAGAGCCAAGAAAAGTGCAGAGAAGACGGCAGAGATAATAAAGTATAGGGGAGCTGAACAGTAAAACAAAGCCAAGAAGAGCAAGAAGATATGGCCGGAGAAGGGACGATTTATAGACATGATTTATAGGAGAGGATGGATTGGAGGGAACAGAGAATATGTTTGAGGGAATTTAAATGCGTACGCTGTGTTCCACGGAAATTCCTCCAGAAACCCCAATAGGCTTTGGAATAGAAAAGTAAACTAGTTTTTAAAAAGACAGCCAGCTTGACGCATTACTGTTTCACCACACATGCCTCGCCTGTATATAAAAAAACTTCCAATTCCAATCAGGGTTAGGGTGGGGATGTGGGGGGTCCTGTGTGTTGGGGCTGTGCGGTCAGAGGTCATGTTCCCAGAGTGACTAGTGGTTGCTTGTTGGTATAGACACCTCACAACTAGCCCAGTAGGCGTGGCCATTCTGTTTAACCTGGTAGTTTCATCAGCGAGGGATGACTAGCCTGGGGTACAACAGCTTCAAAATCATACATCAATGACAATGAATGTGGGGGGGGGGGGGTGGATACTTAAAATGGACTCTGTTCCCCATTCACCTTTTGGGGTGGATCATCAGCAAGTCCGACATTTACTCAGTCTAAGAGCCTTTTTACGAGCCCGCTTTAAACTCCTGGCCTTTTTCCCCTGCAGTGGCGTTCCCAGTTTAGTAAAGACCAGGGGGGGGGGGGGGAAGAAAAAAAGAGTGCAAGAGAGAAAGGAGAATTGAAGAGGATTAGGAAGAAAACTGTGCCAAAAGCAGCAGGGTCCACTGTAGTCGACAGTCATCTCTAAAATGGAAGGTTCTCTGTCTGCCTTTTGTCTTAACAGAAGACAACATCCTCTGTACGCTAATACATGCGTGTGTGGCTGGGAGATAATAAGACGGAGAGAGAGAGCGAGAGTGAGACAGAGACAGCAATGCACCCACCACCACACAGACTTCATTCCCACCCTCTGGGGGTAAACCCTTGACCAGAGGAGGGGAAATTGGGGGTGGTGGCAGTACAAACATGGCACGTATTAAAACAGTTATTGGCTTTCGGTCGTAAACCCTTGTTCACATTCTTTCAGCCCACTGGATCTAGAAATCTATACACTATAAGAGGTATTATCATTATGAAGTATTAAATTAAACGCCAAATCCTGTATGTAGCGTAAGGTACTGTAAACTGGTCAGCTCAACTGGTAGGGCATGGCAACACTTTGATTCCCACTGAGGCTAGCAATGGGAAGAATATATGAACTCACGGTACTGTTGCCAGGAAAATTTGGATAAATACCAAATGGGAGGCTTATAATATTATATTATATATACAATAATGTGAGCGTTACTAGATTCATAAGCCTATATATTATTTTACTATACAAAAATGGGAGTGCTACTACATTAATGAGCCCATATATTACATCACTCTACAATAATGAGTGCTACTGCTTTAATAATCTCATAAAGCCCATATATAATATTACTATACAATGAGGTGAGCATTATTACATTAATAAGCCCATACATTATACTACTATAAAATAAAGTGAGCGTTACTACATTAATAAGCCCATACATTATATTACTATAAAATAATGTGAATACTACATTAATGAGCCCACAGTAAGAAACACCGCAAAGTTCAGGAAAGTACAGGAAACCCTGTGCAACACACTGTAGAGTCTACCCCTGACGGCAGTGCAGACTGATGTTGGTCCAGACACTCTGGGAATGTGTGTTAATTGCAGTAATGAGTGAAGAATCACACGGTTTTGGCCAGACCGCCTGTGGAATGTTTTGTGCCGCCACACGGTCGTGAAACTTCTAAAAACTTAAAGAGCTGTTTGAAGTTGTATCTGCCTAGGGCAAATACTACCAAGAAAAAAGCTTCCTTTGAGGAAGATTTGCATATTGTTGCATCCTTTACGATTATAGGACACAATTGAAAAAAAACGGGTAAAAAAATAGCACACAAAAAGAACACTAGGGTAGATTTATCATTCATAGAGTTATCTAGGGCTAATACACTTGTACATTGGCTATTGTCTGCTAGATATTGAGTTGGACACTAGTGACACTAGTGGATCTGCGGTATTAGCCCATAGACCCTGGCCCCAAACACATGGACGTGTCTGTGTGTGTTAAAACAAAAGTCTTGGGGTTGTAAAACATAAGATAACATTTACTTGTTTGTCTCTTTGATTATATCAAGGCCATATATTGATATTTTAGTACATTGTATATTTTAGAATGTACATGTCTTTATCCAGTCATTCCTATTGGGCCAGTTACAAAAAGGTCAGATAAGCTGTCAACAGGTTTAGGTATGTCACTATAGGGTTTACAAGTTTGGGATGTTTCCCTGTAAGATAACCCTGAGCTGGTGAGTGTCACCAACACGAGATGCCAGATATAGCCCTCATCCACTTCTACTTGGCTACTGTGCCCCATGAGCCATCTGTGAATTCAGGTATCCCTCATACATACTGGTAGCGTAGAAAGGTGAAGTTACGTTTTTTTAACGCAACCCAGTACTGGTACACCATAACAGGGTTTCCTGCGTAGGTCAAGTTTACGGCATGCGTTTCGGATGCATTTTAGTGAACCTGTTAGATGTTTTCTAGACGCAACCCAAACCTTAGTTTGGGTTGACGTCTTGTGAACTGCTACGCAACTACGCAACCACGCAACCAGTATGTAGGAGGCGTTAGGCATGGGATCAGGAGGTAATTTAGTACCCATATGTGTCATTAGACATTAAGTCATGACCCAAAATATATATTTTTTTTACAAATATAGCGGTATTCAACAATGCCTTCATGTACTGTTAAAAACATTGAGCGAACAAAAAGCTGCAACACTTGGGACTAAAGTCAATTATGTATTAAGCCATTGAAACATTAATTGAAATTGACACATTAGTTAATTCATGGGCTTCTTTCTAAAGACTAAGGTTTGGCATATGCTCTGTGACCCATTCAAAATGCCCACTTATCGGTCACTGCCCACCGGTTGAGAATCACTGATTAAGGGCGTACCACAACACCATTCATCGTCCCAGTGTTGGCTCCTCACTGGCGGAGCCAGGGGGCCTTGGTGTTGCATCCAAGGGAAGCCTTTTCTATTTGGCACACATGCTGCTGCACTACAACACTAAAATACCCTCCATTAAGAGTGTGTGCGTGTTTTGATTATTTAAACCCCATGTCGTTGGTCTTCTCCAAGAGAAGCATTTATGAAGTGGTTGACCCACTTACACTGGACAAGAGGTAACCAACGGCACCCTGATGGACAACAGAAGGACTGTAGCAGAAGGACAGTGTGAAGGACCGTGTGTGGAGAACAACAGGGAAAGTTAGCTTGCCTGCTGGTTCTCATAGAGCTCGATTCACCCAAGTGCTAAAGTCATCACTTCCTGTGTTATAACCATATTAAGATTCCCTGCTTTGGTTTGACCACAGCAAGTAAAAAAACAAAACACAAATGACTCATTACTTCTAGTAATAAAACTAACAAGAGTTGGGGGTGGATGACTTTCCCATACATCCATAGCTATACTTTATAAATCATTATTGTAAAGAATGAGCCTTCTCTAGACAGAAATGTATAAAGAGGCACTTAACAGTTTCATGTCATCTCAAACATGAAAAGTTCAGTGAGTGGTATCAGCAAACAGCTTCTCTGTACAGTCAGCAATCTACTGTTATAATACAACACTGCTTTGTTCAACATCACATCAGCATACACCCGACATCCACACGCCGTACAGATTGCAGAGATTGGGAAAACAAGACAATACAAGCCACAGACAAAGACAAACTACAAAGAGTAATGATCACCATTCCCTGGCTCCTAAACCACAACTTCGCAACAAATATGGCGGCTTCATCAGATCCAAAACATAAATTAAAGGGTGGGTAAAGCCCCCAAATCACTTTTTTCAGTTGGAAAGGTATAAAGTTGTAAGATGGGGGAAATACAATAAGTCTGCTTCTTCTGGCTAAACATGCTTTTCCAGAGTGGTAGTTTTCTATTGCCTGCAGACCTACCCCGAGCAATGGTGACGTGGGTTTTTTGACAACACACTTTTTTCTAAGAAACCCAATGTGTCCGCTCTTTCTTAAACCTTCACGACTGTCACAACTGATCTGACCACATTTCTTTTCAAACTCGTAAGTGGAATTCTTCCTGCTAAAAACTGCAGTTTCCCTCCCCTTTAAACCTCCCAGAATATCTAACATGTTACTCTACTTGGTGACCGCTACCCAAACACTTACCGTAACAGCTAATCAGTAGAGCGCTGGACAACATCAGTGAAAAACTTTGCAAAGTCTCAAAGTCTGCGATTAACAATGCAAAGTGTGCACGCACACACACACACACACACACACACACACACACACACACACACACACACACACACAAACACACACACACACACACA